>VZRQ01004128.1:169440-204242 GCA_013397975.1 Machaerirhynchus nigripectus | reverse complement strand
TGGGATGGGATGGGATGGGATGGGATGGGATGGGATGGGATGGGATGGAGGAACTGAGGGATGGAGAGGTGGAGAGATGGATGGATGGATGGATGGATGGATGGATGGATGGATGGATGGATGGATGGATGGATGGATGGATGGATGGATGGATGGAGAAGAACTGCAGAGCCACAGCATGATCGGGTAGGCACAGGATGGATGGATGAGTAGATGGATGGATCTGGAAATGGAGATAATTACATTCAGAATTCCTCTTCTGATATTCTTTACTGTATTTCCCATTTAAAAAAAAAACAGCTCCATGCTGACACTTGCATCAATACATAGCAGCAAGATATTTCTAGGAAATTCAGGGGAAACTTGGAAACTGGACTTGAAGCATGAAAGTAGCTGGCACCTTAACTATGAAAAAATCTATTGTCTCTACATGATGCAAGTTCCTCCACTTAATTCAGTCACTGGTTAATTTGTTTCTTTGTTTAATATGATAGAAACCCCAGGGATCGAATCATTCATAATAAAATTATATTAGTACTTTATTTTTGTCATTTCTGATTGCTCTGAGCAAGCATTATTGAATAGTTTGATCGTGGGATACAGAAAGTTACCATTTAATTAATATGAAAGGTGCCTAAATTTTGAATAATACTGAAGAAAAAAGCCTTAGGACGTGGCAGGAGACTCGGTGTGTTATTAACTCTCTTACTTTCTGTGCCATGTTGGCTGTCAGCTTTGGGTGCACTTCAAGTTAGGGATTTAATCTCTAAAGCCTGGAGTTGCTCAGAATGCTGTGGTCAGCACACAACAGTTGTACTGACACGATGGAGAAGAAGATGACAGGTGTGGGTGTGGGTGTGGGTGGGTGCCGGGGGCTGGCTGCTGCCCCTCGGGGTTCTTGGGTTTAGGGGTCACTCATCAGTGATAACCACCTACCAACTGGATGGGCTCAGGAACCATCAGCTTGTTACTGACACTTTGACAATAAGCACCAATGCTGCGGCCATGTGTTCACACAGAAAGAGTCACACAAAAAATGGGGATAAGTATTTTTTTAAGTGAAATCAGCAAAGTCCACCTGCCTGACACTACCATAAGGCAAAAAGAAATTTCAGGAATTAAAGGGGCTCTGGGAGCTCCCCAAGTAAAAAATAAAAATAAAAAAAAAACTTGTATGGAAGTAGGAACAAGTAAAACCTGCTCTATAGAACCTTTAGCCATGAGGTTTCACAGCATCCCTAAATCTGTGCTCACCTTTTAGCACTCCAGTAGTGGGAAGCTTTGTGGGACACCCTGGCCAAGTCACCTTGGCACAAAAATAAGATTATGCTCTTTAATGTGGTTGGTAGAAAAGGTAGCAGTTAATTAGCACAGGAGAGGATAGTGAGGAAAGAAAGGAATCGGCAACACGACTGGCAACGAAAATTGATGTTAATAAGCAGGAGGAAAGGTATACTAGAGGCAAAAAACTAATGTATTTATAGACTCAATGACATCCCTGATCCACAGGGTCAAAATAAAAAGTTTCTGTAACGCATCCTGTTGGAATATCCCAAAGGAAGTCACTGCAGACACCTACACAGCCAGGTTAAATCAACAAGATTTCCGAATTAACTCTAAGAAGTTTAGAAGGATATTAAACCTTGTACCCTAGGGCGTCTGTCAGTCTTTTACTACTGGAGCAAAGTAAGAGACACATTTTGGGGCAGGATTGTACAGCACCAGTGTCCTCTGAGGTTCTTGGGTTCTCCCCTAGAAGATGCAAGAACCATTACAGCCAGGGATGAGGATGAACCAGCAGAACGAAACAGACTCTGCTTTCCCTCAGCACAAAGTCACATTAGTTTGAAATCCCAGAGTCTCTGATTCAATTTGGGAGCTGCAGCGGCGTCCCCAGCAACGCGGCTCATCCATCTTACACTGTTTATGCTGCTGAGCCTCTTTGTGGCTTGCAAACCACCCAGCTCAGCTCTGCAGCTTTCATCTCGCTGTGCACGCTGCCCAGGATTACACCACACAGGAATTTTTAAGGAACCCATGTCTTTCTACTCATATGCCTTTAAAAATGAGGCTTTCTACACACACATCCAGATATTGTGATTTGACATTCCCACAGAAAACTCCATTTTCTCCCCATAGGAACAGACCACTGAAGGTATTTATAAAGGCATTAGAGCTCATTCTGCTGCCTTCTGTAAAGACATATTCCTGTTTAGTATAATAATTTCAAATGCAAATTATTTGGTCTTTGTTGATACGGCCACAGAGTAGGAGCAGGGATGGGGAGCAGCCTGAGAAGTTTGCAAAAGTTTCTCTCTGTCATTACTATTTTCAATATGCAAAGGCTTTTTCATTGCTGGGAGTAATTGAATAAATGTGCAGATTATATCTAATCAACTCAATCCTCATTTTCAGGTCTTAAGCAGCTCTCCACTGCATTGGCCAGCAAGCACAGGACACTGCCATTCTTGAGTTTTCCTACCAGATACAGAAATGCTGTTTGTTATCAATCAGCTCCCTAAAGAGAGGGTTGCAACTTTAATAGTTTTCATTTCCAAATCCAGCTGAAGCATTTTAGAAAGTCCCCAGTGCTCATTACCCATCACTGTCCAACAACCATGGATGTCTGCTCTTCGCAGACCCTCTTTAACTCTGACCTGCAAGCAGAAGGTACTGAAATGGCACCGTGAGAAAACCCAGGACAAGCTGGTTCGTTTAATATCTCTCTTGGGACACAGTTTATCCAGCTCTCCCAGTTGATTAAACAGGAACACCACCAAGGGGAGTTCCCATTTGGCTGCAGGAGGCTGAGCTCCTTTGCTGACCCCAGCATTCCCACAGGCTCCCTGCAGCACCCTGGCACTGTCAGTGTCAGGCCCTCCACAGAGAGCCTCAGGAGAGCCCACACCAGTGCTGGATAACTTACCAAGGCACATCTTCTGCCAGCTCCTAGCGCTCAATAGCTTCCGGGAGCATGAGATTTGGATGCCTTGGGATGTTTATTTAATGTATTTGATAGCATTTAAGTTATTCCTCCCAACACCTCCACTTTCTTGCTTTGCTGAAATGTTTGGCTCCAAAGCACTTCAGGACACATTGTCCCTCGGCAAAGAGGGAAGGTGAGAAAACAGCCGGGGCCAGTTCCCTTCCCCCCTCCTCTCAGCACTGCTATTCCTCCGAGACCTCCAGCATCATCCAGGAGAGTGTGGAGTGAGCCATGTGCTAATTCTGCACTTACCGCTGGCTCATTTAATCTCTCCATTTCCAGCCCTGTAACCAGAAGAAAGTGTTTCTCTCCGCTAGAATAACCTTCCTGCTCGGCCTGGGTCCAGCGCCAGCTCCGGCGACACTTGCCGGGGTGTCCCGGCAGAAATGCAGCCGAGCAGCAGGCACCGAGCGGGAGCCTGGGAAGGGGTGTCCTGCCGGCCTACCGGGGCGCCCGCGGCTCCCAGAGCAGCAGGTGGCCGGCGGGGAGCGGGGTCGGGAGAGTGCTCAGGGCACTGGGTGTCCCTGGGCAGGCACGGCGCCGGGGGGCCTGTTCCAGCACGTTCAGCATCCCAGCTCTAATGCCTCTGGCTCTCTTTGGGCCTGCAGCGGGCAGAACAGCTCGACCTTTCAACTCCAGCTGTAGCAGGAACTTTGGTTTTGGCCTGTGCTCTGTAGGGTGATCATTTATTCCAGGACCATGGGAAGAACCCACTTCACTGCAGAGCAGGCACCGAGAATAAACCTGCCAAGTGTTTCACCCTTTGCGCTTTCTCCTGCTCCAGCCTTACCTACGACGCTCTGCGGGGAACAAATGCCTTGATCTGCCCTAAACATTTCTTTTGCCACTTTCATCACCTTCTGTAGCTGTGCATTACTTGTTTGGCAAGTCCCCATTCCAACTTGAACAAGTGCAAAACCAAAACCAACCAAGAAGCACCTGCTGGGAAAACAAACAGAAACTGATTCTGTTTGTAAAACTTTTCTCCTTTGCATTGCAAGATACTCACACCGGGGGATATAACTATCCTCCTTGCAGATCCAGTGTAAATAGTTCTTTTCGTTAAAATTAAAATAATCAATGTTTTTAATGCCTGTCAAGGCCTTGCAAATACAAAATGCTGGAGGCTACAAAGGACAAAAAAAAAAGTCTACAGCTGAAAACATATATTATAACCAGTCCCTTAAACCCTAGTGTGGGATCCTTTTATCATTCCTTCATTCCAAGGTTAGTAGGTTATTAACCTGTATCCTGAGGGAGAAAAGATGCACATCAATTATATCAATTGAATAGACGAATGAAAATCAAATTAAAAATTTAACACGTGCCACCATAATTACAATACAGAACTACTACGAGGAATTTCAGCAGAGGAATGAAATGGAGAAGTGCTTCCCAAGCGCAATTTACAGGAGCAGGAAAAGTAGCCAGAGACGGGAAACCTACTGAAACTGAAGCCTATACAGGAGAAAAATCATTTTCTAAATCTGCCACCCACTGAGAACTTTTGATTGCAATTTTAGAGTAGGATGCAAAAATATTTAGTTCATGTAAGCAATTAACTGTGTTTATATTGTGTAATTATATGTATTAACATTGGCATATTGAAACAATTAAATAAACAATCGCAACGCTCCAGCCTTTCCCGGTATTTACACATCCCAACAAGTTGCAGCCCCGAGAAGCTTCCAGCTGGCAAAGTCCTTCTGGGAACACAGGATGCAACAGGGGTCCCTGGCCACAGCCGGGCTGTCACCTCCAACGGTTGCAAGGGGGCAGCTGGTGTGGGACAGGCAGAGGCACAGTCAGCTCATTCCAGGATCTCCACAGGATTGCAGAGGACAGAGAGGAGGCTGGACAAAGTAAAGCACCTGGAGGAGGAGAGGCAGGCGTTGGAGGTACCTGCAGTGAGGCAGAACCTACGTGTTTATAACACACTGTCAAAGGCAGCCTTCACCCAGCATTCCCAGGGCTTAAGGGTAACAACTGCACACAAGTTCAACAGCTGCTTTAAAATGCTAAAAGAGCCATTTTGAGGTTATAGAAAAGTTCTGCCTAAATTGCAGTAGTAAAGCTCTCCAGGCCTCCCATGGGGGCAGCCAGACCCTTCCCCTTTGGGGACCAGGCCTGGCCAAGCCCCTGCACCGCCGCTGCTCCCAGCCCTCGCCTCCTCCTTCCTGTGCCAGCAAGCCAGAAACACCTTCCAACCAACGGCTCCCACACGTCTCAACACCAGAGCTGGGGGCAGGCTGGAGGCTCCGCTTCGCTCTGCACAGCTGCCTGTAACTTCACCTCCGTCACTGGTGGCTGAGGCCAGTTCCTCAGAAACAAACAGGGAACCAAGGTGGTGCCACACTGGAGTGGTGCCATTTTAATGCTATTTCTGTCTGTATAAAACCTTCTGTAATTTGTTTACGACTACCAGATTCAACAATAGTGTGCAAATGCAAACCCACTTATGTTAATGTCCTCTCTCGCGCTCTTTCTCAGATCAGATTCTGAATAAAAATTAGGTAAATACTCTGTTTGAAAATATATAAGATGAGAACTAGTTGGGGAGGGAGCAAGAGAACCTCCAAATGCACGGTCCTATCAACCACATTATTTTTTTTTACTTAATAACTTAAGTGTACTGTTAGTGAAATTACAACCTGCTTGTGACACAATAAATTTACAACAAAACTCATTCCATAAATTATTCAATTCGCTGACTCCAACGATGCTGGGAAATATCACCAAGAGCAGATGATTAGCATGTGAAAGGAAAGCCATCTCCAGCCTGAAACAATCACTGTCACACCTCCATTTGAAGATGCCTGGTGGAGTTTTGTAAAATTACCATTAGGAATACACATTTAAGGCTTTGTAGTTTCTATAAAAGCGTTAAGTATTTGATTTACATTAGATTCATTTGTTCTTTCTTCAACTGTCTCTTTTTCGTACAAACCATAACTGTTTGGATAAATGCTGGCTCAATCAAGTGTGCATTAAAACAAAAGGATTTAAGTTCAATAAAAGTGATGAATCAGAACTAGAAGCCAACCTTCCCCCTCCCTCCTCTTCCCAGGCCACAGGATTGTTCCAGCAGGAGAAATGGGCTGGTTTGGGAGCCTGAAGGACAAAAGAGTCTTGTCCCACATAGACACATGTTCCTGGAGGATAACCCAGGCTCTAGACCATTGGTGTGGAGCTGTTGGATCAAATGCCAAGTCCTCCTCAGCGGTGGGAAGGAGAGAAGGTTGGGGGATGAAGAAACATTTCTAAGCAGATAAACAGTGGAGCTCTCAATAGACAAAACTTGGCATCTCCCAGCCTAACCTGAACCACAGCTTTTTGGGGAGTCACCGAATGAAAATTTTAGCCAAAATTCAGCAGTGGGGTCAGCACATTCCCAGCCACAGAGAATGAGACTTCTCAGTGTAACCAATGCCCAAGTGTCAGCAGCAGCTACCACATGCATGAGCAAAATCACTGGAAATGTTCTTCTGCAGCCCTCCCTGAAAACTGTTCTGATAGAGCAAGGAAAAGATTAAACCCTCCCTCTCTGCTCTGCTTTTAGCCTAATTGTTTGAACCATTCTCTTTATTCCATTCTGTGGCTCTGCAGACACGCGTGACCTCACTGATGAATGACCCGCACCCAGCCACTGCCACGTGCAGCCAGGCTGATGGAGGAAATTTCAGCACAATTTTCTCAGGTGACCTAGATGAGTTACCAAAATGCCTCCACACAACAGACCCTTCTGATCCAGGCTCATGAAATGTAAACATCTTACCCATTAGAAGTATTGAAAAGGCTTCCAGCATCTTCTGCCTGCTGGATTTCCCAGGCAGAGAAATTCAAAGAGTATAGGTAAAGAATTTATTTCCCTGGAAAGGAGAAGGAAGGATTCTTCTTCTTCTTCTGGGAATCAAAATGTTATATTTTTATAAAATACTTTAAAAAATAAGAAGTCCAACCGCAGCAACCAAGTGATTCAAGAGTCAGTGCCATGAGAAAATCCTCTTTCACAGACAAGAGTGTTTTGAAGTAAGAGCTACTGGTTTTAAGCTGCATAACGACACCACTGTGTCAACTTCCTTACCAACCCTGCCACTTGTATTACACATATCAAAAACTGTTCTAGAAGTGGCGACTGCAAGAAAAGGAATTTTTGCTCCTTTACCCAGAAACTTTATTGGCTCTATGTGAGAGTGCACTGCCCCATCCAGTGACAAACTGCTGGATCCCGAGTTTATTACCAGCACTCAGACCCATTCCCTAACTCCTTCCCGAAGCCTCTCCCATCTCAAAGCAGGAGCTTACATTATTCATAAGGATAATCACAAATATGCAGGGAGCTGTAGACATGTAATGGAGAGGCTGGATTGTATCCCATCCAAATTCCACGCGCTTCATGGAGCTTACGACTTTCCCATAAATTCTTGCAGCCTGGGACATACCTCCATTCTCAGCCACTCCAGCGGTCCCAAAGCAGGGACAGCTTTGGGAAAAGTTCTCATGCTCCCCCATGGAGTTTTATTACTTTTGAAGGAAGGAAATCAAGTGGAAATCTTGTGCCACCTTCCTGTGGGTTGTCCAGGGGATGTGTTTGTTTACACACGCTAACTGCGCGGACAGAAGGCACAAACAGTGTTCATGCTCTGAAACAGAATTCTGGGAATTCTGTGAAAATAAATATTTTCAAGACCACAAGAACAGCAAAATCGAGTTAGTGTTGATTCCACTGCCTCCATGAAAAAGCCAAGGAAGACCAGTGCCCTTCTTAGCATCGGCAGCTGGCAGCCAACAAGAGGGCAGGTCTTCAGGCAACTTCTTTAGGGACGTTAGCATGGAGACATTTCTGTCTCATCTGCCTGCAAGAAGCACCTGAGGCAGCCACAGTCCTGTGGCAATGGCTGTGTGAGGCAGAAGGGAGGAGTCAAAGTCCAGTCAGCCTAGAAGAAGAAAAGAATTAGATATGTCTAACTCTGGGAGCTGGAATGATGTTTGCAGGAGAGATTATGAAACGAGGGCAGATAGGAAAGGTGTGGGACCCTCATGGCATGTGTTACTGGAAGTATCCCAACTCCTTTTAGACAAGATTATTAAATATCAGTGATAAAGTAATAGATTAAGAAAATTGAGGTACTTCTAAATCCCTCAAATCTAAGACAAAAAAAAAGATTATTTCCCTTAAGCTTCAAGCCCATCCTGAGCAGATCCATGTCATCAGATGCAGTCCAGTAAGGAATCAAGAGATGAGGCATTCACAGCCACATTAACAGTAATAACTGTAACTTCAGCAGAAGACAGAATTATGGAGACATTAATAAGTGATGAGATCACAAAACATCTGGAGAAACGTGAGCTGATACAAAAAGTTGCCAGCAGAGTCTTATAAAGGGCAAATCTTGTTTGACAAATCTGCTGGAATTTTTTAAAGAGGTAACACAGACTCCAGACAGGAAGAAAACATAGGACATAATCTGTTTGGATTTTAAAAGGTTATTTGACACATCACAGCCCGCAGGCTGGCGTATTAAAGTACATCAATCAAAAAATGCACCTACTTGGAATGGATGAATGAAATGAAGGAAGTTCACAGTCTGGTGGTGTCATCAGCACAAACCAGAGGGGGCAAAATGGAGCCAGTTTTGTTCTGGGCATGTAAGATGGAGAAGAAAATACCATATGACAAACATCCCTCCAGATGGAGCACATCGACCCGTGACATGGAGGACATCAATTAACACACTGTAATGGCTATGGTATTCATTTTCACTGGAAAATGAGGATTTTAAATATTAGAAGCCTTAGTATAATGATGCCTTTGGAAGACACACAACAGAAGAAACTGGGCGAACCTCTAGGAGTGGCTACAGAAGGTTTCATGATGGGCAGAAGGCTGACAAGACTGATGGAGCCACACACGACAGGGAAAACTGGCTGAGCCCTCCATGAACAATGCGGTGGAGAAAGAACAGCCACCACTCCTGAATGGATGGACAAGCCAAGGGCTGACCCAAGAAACAGCCCAGATGTAGGTCCTTCTGAAGCAGATCCTGGCAGGAAAGGAGATCTTCTCCAGCCTCTCTGGAAGCTGCAAGTCAGCAGCGAGCTAAGCCCTGAACAGCCAGCAGCAAGGAGATGTCCTCTTCAGCAACAGGTTCCACATTTATCTCTGGCAGTGGGAAGCCATTCCCCCTTGTCCTGGCAGTCCAGGCCCTTATCCAAAGTCCCTCTCCAGCTCTTTTGGAGGCACCGTAGAATGTGAGCAAACTGGTCCAGAAGTATCGTAAGACAGTGCAAAGTAGGAAGAAAATATGACAATAAGAATATGCACCCTGGAATGCGAGGCAGGAGCTTATTGTCAAGCATTAAATGTTTTCTAACTGCAATACAGAGACTTAAAATAATTTCTACATAGGCTTTCTAGGTAAAAAGCACAGTCAGGGAAAAGTTACACTAATTTAAACAAAATTAATAAAGAAATGTTCTGCTTCTTTTTATCATCTTTCTACCTCTCATCATTTATCATGCAAATTAAATTGCAGTAATAGAAAATGTAAAGAAAACAAACTCTGCAGTATATTGAAACCTCTATCCAGCAAGAGATAAGGTTGAGTATTAGAAGGAAAGGTGCAGAAAATTAGCTGTCCAGACAATAACTGGGAGGGAAACTGGTTTATTTAGCCTGGAGGGATTTTTTGTTGCAAACTGACTAAATTAAAATCCAGACTATTATACCCAGTATCACACCAGAAAACTCCTTTTCCTTGCACTTTTAGATAAATTTTCATTGATCTCATTTTATGCATGATTACATTTTTAATGAGATGTACAGTATTTCCAAGCTAATTTTAAATGCCTTCTCCCTCTCCTTCCTCTGCTCTCCTCCCTCCTCCCACCACATACACACTTATGCTTGTTGGATTAACATTTCTGATAAATTGCTTGGCCAGAAAGGAACATTACTAAGAGGAAATAAATTACTTCCATCTTTCGCAGCTCCAGCGTAGTAAAGTAACCTTTAAAATGGCCACTGTCTAATTCTGCCACCTTGCAATTCCTTCCAAAAGCGATCATTTTATTTGATGGAATGATTGTATTTGTTGTTGGTCATGCTGAACAACATACGGAGCAAGGGAAGAAGTCACTTTCCTCCACTGGCAGTTCTGGCCAGAAGAACCAGCAATGCCTTGAAACTCAAAACTCTCCTGAAATAAAGAGTTTTATCGTCAGGATCTTTGACTCTTGTGAATAAAGTACAAAGCAGGTGAAGGTGGGTGAACTGGCCTAATGCCAGAGCATGGGGGTCTCGCCTTGAAAATATTGGGCAATAATTGATTTTCAGCATGGAAAACTTGGCTTGTTCCCAGAAGTTTTCAATTTTATTTTCTTCCTTTGACTATTTTTGGTAAAGTCACACCCTGTAAAACAAAGGGGGAAATTGCAGGGACAAAGTATGAAATAAAATGCTGCCTCCAGCCCATCATTAAGGACCCAGCAGTTTATTTCCCTCTTTGATTTCAGGCTGCTTTTTGTGAAGAGGGGCTGGTTTGTCCAGCCAGTTTCTCTCCAGTCCATGCTCAGGAAGGGAAAATAAATGAATGAATAAGTATGGAGGCTTGGGTCTCTCCTAACTGAATTTCAACTCTGTAATTTCCAGCCGTTTTGCAAACTTTCCAAGGTTGTTCTGAATTGCTGCCTTGCCCTCCTGAGGGAGAACAGCCGCTCTGCTCCTTCCCTCTGCCAGCCTCGTTCACTGCTGCATCACTCCCACACCCGGGAGACAGCAGGATGCTCCTGGGAATTGGGGTCACTGGACACAATCTGCATTTACCAGCGTGCCCTTTTGTGTTCCTCCTTGTGCCTGACCCACACCAAGGGCCAGGAGCACGTCTGGCACTGCCCCTGCAGTGGGAGCTGCTCTGGTGGTGAGCAGGGACAGGTTGGGAGAAGGGGAATCGGGGACTCGGTGGGACAGCCCAGTAAAGCATCAGTGTAGAACAGGAGAAAACTGGCGAGGATTGCAGGGGAAGTGAAGAGGGCTGAGACAGAGCCTGGGCTCTGAAAACCACGGAAATTAGGAGTAACGGAAGAGTATCAGCTCAAGCTGAAGCATCAGGAGAGGGGATTAGGAGTTTAGACTTGGGACAGTGGAAATGAAGCTGAGTAAAATGTCCCACAGACAATGGGAGCAGGAAAGAATCTTAAATGCAAATCCACGTTTCACAAAGGATTTATCATTATCCAGCAGTGCTTTGAGAATTAAGTGTTTCCATCAGAAGTCTTGTCCCAGTGCACTAACACGACAGACGGTGTGAGCCTTTCCAGATGTGGGAGTGCAGATGGGCTTAGGGCCTGCAAAGCAAAATCTTCCCACTCTCCCCACATGGATGAATGGGACTGTTACACAACCTGTGAGGAATTATCACTGCCGAGAAACCAGCGCTACAGGAACAGACAATGGGATCCCCAGAGCAGAATCCGTGTGTGAAAACACACAGAACAGTTCCAGAAAGGTAAACAGCTGAAGAGAAGGAATATAGATCATGGAGCAAAATCTGGCCCTCAGGCTGCACCCACCAATTTTTATTATCATAGAGAATCCCAGGTGGTTTGGGTTGGAAGGGACCTGAAATCTCACCCAGTCCCACCCTCTGCCATGGGCAGGGACACCTTCCCCTATCCCAGGTTGCTCCAAGCCCCATCCAGCCTGGCCTCAGACACTTCCAGAGATGGGGCAGCCACAGCTTCTCTGGGCACCCTGTGCCAGGGCCTCACCACCCTCTGAGGTGGTTAAATTGTGTTATTATTAAGTTGTAGGTGTGAAGGTTAAACAGTATCAGAGTTTTCCATGAATAAATGACAGGTCTTTGTGATGAAATTAAAAGTGTAACATTTCCACAGCTAAATGACAGCAAAGAACTGTTACTGCAGGTCAGTGGGTACCTCAGGGGAGCACAAAGCCTCCCCACACACAAAAAGCATTTTACTGTTTCTCCCACCAAAAAGGCTTTTCTGGCCCCAGCTGCAACCAGACCCAGCATTTTACCCCATTGCAGGGGAGGATCTTGGACTTGGGGCTGCTTTCAGCAGAGCATGTTTTCCAAATAATCCCAGACGTTTGGCAGGGAAATTGCCAAAGCTGCTTGTAGGCTGGATGCGACTTTTAACACTTCTAACGCACAAAGCAATTACTGCCTTGCTTTCACTGGCTCTGCAGAAGGATCCCCTCGGTGTGCTGGCAGTGGGAGAGCCTGCACTGCGCCGGCATTCAGGAATGTGAACTCCTGGACAGGGCTGGATGGCGGGCTTATCCCTGGGCTCCCCCCGCACGGAGGGCAGCCCCTGGCTGGGCACAAGGGGCAATATCACACAGAGGAACTCCTCCTTTGGACCAGGCACAACCAACTCCCCCCTGATATTGCTGCTACTGCTTTATTAAAATGCATAAAGCAGCCAGAAGCAAAGACACCAATAAATTCTTCTGTAAAAGCAGAAATGTTTTTTTCAAATGGCTCCCCTAACACTAATAATCACAGCTCTCTTATGTGTACTTGACTCTGGTTAACCTTTTTCTGGCACTTTTTAACTTCTCCAAGTCAGGTACTAATATGGAACTAATGTGGGGTTTATTTTCCCTGTAGGAATAGCAGAAAGAGCACTGCACATTAGCGTAATCACGCCGGCTCCTTCCAGAAACTGCAGGACTTTACATCAAAGCAGCCGCATTATGGCACAGGAAAAGAATTTAATAACAATTGGGGGACTAAGCATTTTTTTAATGTTAAGGGGGTTTTATTGAATATTAATCCTATAAAATGCTCCTGAAAGTTGGCAGAAGGAAAACTGATGTCCCAAATAGTTACCGTGGCCTTCCACAGTGCTGGGGTGCAGCTGCAGTGTAATCAGAATTCATCATGCCATTAGCAGAAGGACAACAGGAAAGGAGACACTTCCTCCCGCATCCTGGGGCTTGAACAACCAGAGCTGTGAGAACAGGCTCAGCATTGACAGCCTCAGCCTAGCTCTCAAAGTTTACGTGGTTTTGGGTTCAGAGCTTGCAGTTTCTTTCAATACAACTCTATATTTGCACTCTGGATTTTATCTTCTGCTAAAGATTTCCATTATATTTTCCTCTCTGAGGGGGTCAGAGGGGCTGGAAACAGGTCTGCAGTGAAAAGGAACAAGAGGCACCCAGAGGTTTTTTTCCCCTATTCTAACTGCTGGATACTTTCCTTTTTCTTTTCCTTTTTTTTTTCCAGGAGGAGGTCACTCTGCTGCCCGGCACGGCTGCAGCCATGCTCCAGCCACATTAATCCCTGCCCTGCTGAGCTGCTGGAGAAACAGGAATTCATCTGGCACCAGCAGAGGAAAGACAGAAGGAAAAATGAAGGGGGGAAAAATGAATAAATAAATAATTCAGGCAGAGGATGAATACTTGAACAAAGCAGGGCCTGTGTGCAAGGGAACGCTGGGCTGCTCTGGAACAGAGAAGAGCACCAGCCCACAAAGGTGCCCATTTAGCCAAGCAGAGTCAGTGCTCCTGCCCGGACGCTGAGCAGAGCTGTCCCCAGGCACCTGGGCACACACATCCGTGCCCTGGGTGGGACCTGCCCCCACCCTGGAGCTGAGTGCCTGGCACGGACTCTCCTGTGGGCACACGCCCGGGTCTGTGCCAGTTAGGTCAGCTGCTCCTGGACAGACACTTGGCACAACTCCTCCTTTCCCAAGTGTCTCCTGGCCCCCATCCCAGCCCTTAGGATTTTCAGAGTAACTCCTGAGGGCCACCCCTGAGGGCTGGGTAAAGGACCCACATGTGGAAAAGGCCCTGTGCTTTAACCTCCATCTCAAATACCCCTTTTCTCTCTTTGTCCCAAGCCAAGCTTTGAAGGAGTGGTTTCTTCCCACTGCACATGCCAAAACAAGGTCAGGAACACAGAAACCTCTTGAGCAGAGCCTGATGCTGGAGGGCAGGGTAGCACAGAGCCCACAGGGCCCCCCCACACTTGCACAGTGTCTTAAGACACACTTGATGTTAGTTTCTTGTTCTGGGATGCCTCCAGATTCTCCTTCACTGGAAAAGGAAACTCGTTCATTATGTATCACAACAGTGTGTTAACAGCTCACAGCCTGAAATGAAGCAAGTGCAGAAAACACTTTCATCACCGTTTCCATCTCGTCAGTTGGGAATTTGCTGGCACTCAGTGGAGATGTCTTCCCACCCGTTTGCCATATAGATACCCCAAAACAGTAAGTGGAAGAGTGACTGACCAGGTACAATGCAAAAGATCAGTTGTTCCTCCAGTGCCACGCCCCATGGGCTGTGCCATGAGCGCTGCTGTCACCGTGAGCCGCTGCCGTGGTGCCTCTAAGCAGCCCCAGCCCCACGGCACTGATGCCTGATTGACCTGTCAGGAGCATCGAGGCCAGGGCTGAGCAAAGAACACATTAATAAATCTTGGTATCAGTGTTTTATCAATGTGGCCTTGTAAGTTTACAAGCATTTGGCTTTGTTTTACACCAGACAGCTCCACACTGCTCCAGAGCAGGCTGCCAGATGTGCAGCATTTCCCTCTGCAGCCTCAGCGCTTGTGACGGGTCAAGTCCAACAGGAACCTCCTGGGGAGCCTGACTGCTCCCTGGCTGCCCCACAGCTCCTCTGGGCACTGCTCTCCCAACAGGCTGGCCACACTTGTGACCTCTTTGGGAGGTACCGTGCAGACAAGGTGCTGCTGCCACCCAGCATCTGGGCCTGGGACGCAAAATTATGGCTGAAACATCTGAAAGCCCAAGAAGGAGGGTGCTGCAGTAGGGAGCGAAGGCGTGAACTCCACGGGGATCCCGAGAGCTGCAGATGCAGTTTCCATTCATATCCACACACAGGTTTCTCAAGATAAAAAAGTTGAGCTTGCAGGTATGCAATACCAAAAAAATCTATGTGCCATCAGGTGCCCACAGGAATCTCTGCACATTTGGCATTTGGGAATGGTGGGAACACCAAATGGTTGTGGACACTTCAGCAGCATCCAGCATTTCACTGTACTCCATTCTGTGCCATCACCTAGCCTTGCTTTAAAACTGTCTAGAAACTGAGTTTCCTCCCATCTCTGAGAGACTTTTGCATAAAGATTTCATTACTGGCTACTTTTTAACTACTATTGGCTAAACATTTCTTTTGTTAAATTCAGCCCCTCCTGTTCAGTCAGTAAGGTGGGCATCCTGCTGGATCACAGACCCATCCATGGTTGCTCACAGCCATGGGTGCTTACGTGGCTGCTGAGTCACTGCAGAGCCAGGCTGTGACCTCTCCTAATCTCATAAGTCAATTCTTCAGGTCCCCAGTTCCCCTTGTTGCTTTTCTGTGAACTGGTTCTCACTTGTGGACAGAAAGCCACTGATGTGGTGCCAGAACAGAGAACAATCTCCCAGCTGAAGCCATGGGGCACTACGGGGGTCACTATGCTTCTCCTGCTCTTTGCCATGATGGTTTAGTGCAGGCAAATCCAAACTGCTCATCTTTCCTACATGACACTGCGAACTCCTGTCTAACTCGGTGTCTGTTGTTACCCTGAGACACCTCTGAGCATCGCTGCTGCTCAGGTTCTTTCCCATGGAACACACCTGTGATGGATTAGTACTTTCATACGCAGGCAGCTACATCATCTGTATTATTCAAGGCTGAATTTCTTTTTTTCCTTTTCCTGTTTCTAACTTCTCTAAATAAGCTGGTATTGTACCTGTATAAAACCACTCACAACTCGTCATTCTCCAGAGGTAGTCTGATAAGGTTTCCTTCATCTCTCAAATTATTAGGAGTTACTAAGAAGTTGTTGCACAGAGAAGCTGTGGCTGCCCCATCCCTGGAAGTGCCCAAGGCCAGGTTGGACAGGGCTTACAGTAACCTGGGGTAGTGGAAGGTGTCCCTGCCCATGTCAGGGGGTGAAACAAGATGAATTTTCAGGTCCATTCCCTCCCAGACCATTCTGGGATGCCATGATTAAAGGAGATGCATAGAATTAAATCAGGACCAGCCATGTGGCTGTGAACAACCCACCACCACCACATTAAACATTCTGCCTTTACTGCTGTTCTTAGTCTTCAGTCTTTAGCTGAAGTCTTTAGTCTAAGCTTTTTTCTGTTTGGTAGACAGAGCTTCCACCTGTACCATGAAAATTAATTTTCAAACACGAGTCCACGGGAAGAAAAGGGCTGTGTCAGTCAAACCTGCCACAGGGAATCTACTGCCTCCACAGAACCTCAGAGTCAGCAAGGTTGAAGAGATCTTGGAGATCATCAAGTCCAATCATCAACCCAGCACCACCATAATCATCCCTAAACCACATCCCCAAGTGCCACATCCAGATGGTTCTTGAACACTTCCAGAGATGATGACTCCAACCCCTCCCTGAGCAACTTATTCCAAGGGTGAAAAAATGGGAGCGACCTTTGGAGAACCTTATTACCTCTATTTCTAATGAGGCTGCAAGCTCCAATCCCCAGCACAGGGACAGTTATCAGTGCCTGGGCCACCTTGTGAAGACCAAACCGGCACCGTTGCCACTGTTGCTGTTGGGAATTGTTTGAAGATTGGGAAGGCACTTACAGCAAATGTGACTCTTCTGCTGTACCTTCTGCCATCACCTAATGTGTTCTGCATCGATCTCATCAAAAATACTGGGGCAGCACTTGGGTGAGGTCAGAGCCCTTTGCTACAACCCCCACACCTGTGGGGCTGCTTTGCACCTGCCTCTCAGTTTTATCCCACTGGCATCTTCTTCCCACCAAAGAGCACTCAGGAAACCCTGAGATGCTGGTGGAAAGCTGATCAAGTGCTATCTTTGCAGCCAAGCCCAGCAATCTTCATCCTGCGGGAGTCGTGCGCACCCTCCCCAGAGCCGTGCCCGTGGGCTTTGTCTGGATCAGAAGGAAACCAGCACATTTAACCCTCCAATTTCAGGCTGCAATAGCTCTTTATTATCTTAACCATAAATCTGAGCACCTCTCTTTTAAACATCCAAAGAGAAAACTTCAGAGCAACCTAAAGGGAGGCATTTTACTGTAATGGGGAAAAAATCATCCAAAGGGAAATTGCCATCTTGGCAATCTATTACAAAAACCAACCCAAGGGAGAGTTCTTGCCCAAGTCCCTGTTTCATGTGCCACACAGCCCAGCTGAGTTACAGAAACAACAGACCCTCAAAAACTGCTGACAGCTGAGTAGTTTAAAGTTGCTGTAAGGCAATTTTTTGGCAAGTGGTCATGTAATTGTTTGTTCTGGACATCTGCATTGACTGCAGGAGTAGTGAACACAAGATTGCAGGAGTTTTGCTTGAGTGTAGAGCAGAAGGCAGTGAATGGTCTCTGTTTCCCAGCAGTCCATCCCAGCTTGGGCTCAACTACAAGAAATCTCTGTTTTTAGTCTTACAACAGGTGGCTTAAGGCAAAAGCAGGTGTTGTCTATTGCCCTTTTCATAAGGCCTTTGGAGATGCCCAGTCTCAGGCTACTGAACACCTCAAGGAGAGGAGGGGGCTCTTGGATTGGCACATCCTTTGAGCAGACCCTGGAGATGGGCAGGGAAAAGCCTGCAGGGATACATGCATCCATGGAATGTCAGCATCTCCAAACTGCCTTTTCCAATGACAGCTCCAGACCAACTTCTGTTACAAGGTATATCTTTTGTTATACCTCCTTATGTTACAAGGAGGGGAAAGAAATAGGAATTAATAGAGTTGTGGATGTTTCGAGGTGTCAGTCACTGACAGAGGAAGGCAGATGTCAAAGTCTTTGGATGCCCAGACTTTGGACAGCAAGGAGTGTGTTCGGCATATTAGGACCAAAAGAAATTCCAAGAACGGGTTTATTGTTGGGTGGATATGATTGTATTATTAATAAAGAAGCAGACAGGGCAGAAGTGGTCAATAAACATTTTGTTAGGAAACCCAGCTAGTGCACTCAAATCAGATGAAGACAGCAAACCCATCTGAGGATTTCTAGGCACAGGGAGCATTAAACAATCTAAAATCTAACAGCCTCTGGGTGCCTCGTGTTCCTACACTGTAAGAGAATTGCCAGGAGAGATCCCTAATCTGTCAATAGGAATGGAGAAAAGTTACCAGAGCAGGAAAATCGTGGAACTCTGGAAATGCTGTAGATTATATCCACATTCACCCAGAGCAAGCAGGACTTGTAACTACAGGTTACTTAACCTGACGTCAATCTCAGCAGAAAGTCAGGGAAGTTAATATAGAATTTGATCAATAAAATATTAGAGGATGGGAATAAAATTAACTCAAGTCACAAATGTTTTGTTCAGAGTCTTGTTGAGCAAACATTGATTTTTTTTTAGGTTTCATAGTGTTGTTTCAATTGACTGACTCAGAGTCAGAGCCTCTGGGCAAACAGGGCTGCTCCATGCAGCAAAAGCTGCCCAGGACGTTACCTGCCCTGGCCCCAGGTGACCAGTGACACTGTCAGGTGACTGTCCCCAGTGCAGGGGCTGACAAATGGCCACCAGACAGCACACGGGTTGTCACGGCCCAACCAGACCCTTACTGCCACAGAGAGCTACTTCCCATTGGTTTGAGGGCAACAAATCCCATCCTTGGCTTCGGCTGATCCTCTCACAGAATCACAGGATGGGGCAGGTTGGGAGGGACCACAATGGGTGATCTGGTCCAACCTCGCTGCTCTAGCAGGGTCATCCCAGAGCATGGGGCACAGGATTGCATCCAGATGGGTCTGGGATATCTCCAGTGAGGGAGACTCCACAGCCTCTCTGAGCAATCTGTTCCAATCCGAAGCAGAGCTCAGAGTAGTGGGTTGTACCACTGGCAGAAATGCATGGCAAAACTTAAGAAAATTGGAGCTTTATCACCTAATTGCAGTAGGGAAGCCCCCTCCAAAGAACATGTGATGGTAGAGACACTCCTCACAGCCACTGCTTCCATCTCCACCGCCCCTCGGAACACAAACGCGGTGTGACACCGCAGCCAATCCCACAGAGAAAACAAGAGGCCAAACAGAAGTTTGGCCTCTATCCACCAAAAGCAGGGGCTCATCTGTAAGTGTTGCAAGGTGTTCCCATCCCACGTTATGGCCGGACTCCAATTTGTGCAGAAGCTGAAATACTGGCTTTTATTAAAGGAGGCCGAGGCCGGCCCTTGGCTCACTCCTGCGGGAGCTTCTGGAAGAGAAGAGGAGTGATGCTCACTCACGGGAGACTGGAGCTGATGGAGCCAGAGAGCTGAGCTTCCAGTTGCTCAGGTAAACCCAACTTGAAATGAAATTTTATTGAAGTTAAATTCTCCTTGCACAGATTTACAACATGTGACCAGCTCAAAATTTTAATTGCAAGCAGAGAATGATTAAGCTGCTTATTCGAAAGGCAAGGCAGAGCGAGTCTGGTGGCCCTCGGGTAGCACTCCATAACGGGACAGAGAGTCTGGGCTGGCACTCAGCTCTGCAGCAGCCTCACCTATGGGCAGAAGAGGAAGGATACTCATCTCCTGGAAAGGCTCCAATACTCATCTGGGCCTCCAAAGCCATTACTGCCTGGAAAACAGGGAAAGCTGGGAGGCAGCCAGGGAAACAAACTCCAAATGTGGGGTACCATGGCTCACCGAACCCTTCCTGGATGGGAGAGGAGGCAAAACTCAGCAAGGGCTGAGTTTTGAGTGGATTTTCTTATTTAGGAGTCTTTTCTTGTGCTGCAAGGTCATACAGTCATTTAAACCACAGCACTTTGACTGCACCCACTACTGCCAGTCTATTTGCAAATTATTTAATAATAAAAAATAAAAACACCTCTGTAATCACCATCCCTTCATTCACCCTCTTCACTGCCAGCCTGACACAAGACACTCACCCCCAAACAGGCACAAACCCCCAGAAAATGAGATCCAGCAATTGTAAGATTCAACTTCAAAGACATTAAAAGATATAACGTTTTATTTGCTTCTGCTTTTTAACTTTTGGGGTCCACTCAGGTAATGCTTTTGAATTTTTAATTAAAAATAAAAGCAAGGCTGCTTCTGCTGTCATTTTGCTTTGAAGTTGGACATTTAAGTACAAAATCTGTTACCTGAAGACTCTGCTAAAGCTATGAGTTTAGGAAAACTGCCCAAAACATATGTCTCAGCAGATCTGGACACTTATTTTGGTTTGAGCTGGTTTTATTTTGCCTAAAACTCTTCCCATACATTCTTTCAGCTATTTTAGAGTAATTTTGATTTCCATGCAGTTTTTCTTTTTGCATTTTAAATTTAAAACAGAATTATTTAATTCCAGAGTGGTTTGGGTGGGAAGGGACCTTAAAGCCCATTCCATCCTACCCCCTGCCATGGGCAGGGACACCTTCCACTAGTCCAGGTTGCTCCAAGCCCTGTCCAACCGGGCCTTGGACACTTCCAGAGATGGGGCAACCACAGCTTCTCTGGACAACCTGTGCCACAGGGGGGGGTTTCATTAAATTTAATGCATGCATTTAGTATCATGAGGACAAATTGCCTCCATTTCCATCCAGTCCGGACCCCCTCCTCGCTCAGCCCCTTCTCACTGTCCCTGTGACAGTTCACATGTCCAGACGGACCACTAAAGAGACGGTTCCACTGACACCTGGGGGAAGAGCAGGGCCAGGGGCTGTGCTTTCCTAACACCTTTTGTGCCAGGTGGGGATCGGTGCCCACCTTGACAGAGCCCTGCCATTCCCATGGGCCCTTCCCCCGGCAAGCAGCGCTGGGAGCTGTGGCTGTGAGAGCGAGCACAAGCCCCCAGTGTTCCTGCTCCCTCCTAACCACAACAGCACACCAGCACCCGACAGTACTGCTGTAATGGGATCCAGCAGCAAAATGCTCTTTCTACTGGAGGACTGTTATATTTCATTGCTGAAAGAACTCAAAACTTTTGAAGCCTCTCCTTAATTTTCAATGAAAAGCATTTGGTTTCAGGGTGACAGACGAGGCTCTTAAGAGCTGTTACCACCTCAGGTAATTATAAAATGACGGAAGGGAAAGGAAAAAAAGCGAGTGAGCGCCAGATTAACACTCGGTGTGTTTGTGCAGGGCTACAAAGGCGCTTGCACGGCTGCCTGCGCTGAGAGCTCAGCTACAACAGCTTCCAGTTGGAAAGAAAATTGAAGGAGGATGGAAGTGAGGAAAGAAGAAATTGCAATTAAAAACTGAAATGAATTCCAAAATAACATATGAACTGGAACTCTACAGAATACTTTCAGAAAAAAAAAAAAAAAAGAAGGAAAAAGGAGGCTTTTGTAGCAAACTGAAACCAGCCCAGATTGGAAAAAAGAGTCAAAAAATTCTTGTGCAAGCTTGGGGCTGGCTCAGGCCCCAGGAGCTGGAGGAGGGCTGTCCTCTCCCTGGGAAGCAGGTAAATCTCAGCAAACTGGAATTTCACTTTGACACTTCACTTAATGTACTCTATGTAAAACTAGGGGAAAAAAATTAAAGCAAGACAAAACCAGGCAAACAGGCTGAGCAGAGCCCTATGAAATGAAACAGTTCCAGCAGTAATTTACAGAATCCCAGAATTGTTTGGGTTGGGAGGGACCTTAAAGCCCATCCTGTTCCACCCCCTGCCACAGGCAAGGATAGCTTCCACTATCCCAGGGCTCCAGGCCCTGTCCAACCTGGCCTTGGACACTTCTAGGGATGGGGCAGTATGGTGAAACCCAGTGATGTAAGAACACATAGACATACAAGAAACATATGGAGTAGAGGCACAGTCCCTTGGTAAGAGACAAAACACAGCAGCTCTCAGTGAGGAGAGGTGAGCCCCAAGGTGGGACCACGCACTGCATCACTGAACAGGGCAGAAGCAGCAGACAAGGGGCATCACCGAGTTCAGTAGCCTTCAACTTTGGATACCCTGCCCCTAAATCTAAATTAAACCAGAATAAAATGCAAGATTACTAGCCTATAGGTCCACATAATAAATTCCTCCTGAATTCTGCCTCCTGCCAGCAGAGTGTTTATAGCACTACATGGGGAAAAGCTTGGAAATTCTGTACTTTGAGTGGCCACGCCCAGTGCCAGCTGCCAGCGCCCATGGACACCAGCTGTGCCCACCCATCCCAGCCCGGAGTGGCGCGCGCAGGGGCCGATGGCAAAGAAAGGGCCTTTAATAAACCAGCAGCATAATCCAGGACTCTGTCCTCTTTATTTTTTAATAGAAGCCTTTCACGATATGGAACTAATTATCGCCATCTGCCGTCCCTGGTCTTATATTTCCTCTCTCACAGCTCATTCTTCAAAAACTCAGTAGCTTCCTCCCTTTACATTTGTAAATGCTGTTGACTATGGATAAAATCCATGTTTACTTTGTATTCAGGACCCATAGGAAAGCTTGTTTTAATCATCAACAGATGTTACATTCTGCTCTGCTGTGCTTGGCACACAACTTCAGAGGGAAATAAAAGAAAAATCTTTATTTAAATTTAAATTGTAGATTGTTACAGACTAAATAAAATGCCAAATTGTTATTGGAAACAACATGGCCACTGTAATAACTGTAACTGACATTTACTTTTTACAATTAGGGTTTTTTTCTGGTGCTGTTTAACACAAGATGGTTTCCACATTTTGCAAAGGACTTTCTTTCCCTTTGCTCTGAAATGATTTGCAATCAAGCCACAGACATTTGTAATTTATTTTTATTTAATACTTTCCTACGAGCTTATGAAATACTGGGATTATTATGCTATATACAGTAGATAGTTTTTGAATACGTACTCTCCCTCCGGACTCATATTTCAATACACATTATCCCCTTGAACTCATTTATAAACACCCATTATTCCCCCAGACCCCGCTATAAACATGGAATATCTCCACGGACTGTTCCAGCCTTATGGTCCTTTTTATCTCTGGCTTCTTTCCTATTTATATTCATCTTTGATGTCTGATCCTGCGCTCCCCCCACCACGCGTGCCCGGGGGATGCGGTGCCCTCCCGAGCCGATGGCAGCGGGACCCTGCAGGTATGGCCGCTGCTTCCCTCTTCCTCCTTTCCCAGCTGCTGGAAAACCCGAGCTGGCGACAGCAGCTGGCTCGGGCACCTGCTGCACGTGTGGGGATTGCGGCACCCCGACATTCCCTGCTGATGGCATCCGCTGCTTCTTTCTCAGTCACTGAGTGAGCAGTGACAATATGATCCTCAAGCCTCCAGTGCCTGAGCGTTCATTCCTCACCCAGTTACTAAAATGGTGCTTTCCTTGAGTGGTAACTTCTCATTTCAGTTTTATTTTCACACCACTGCAGAAACTAATTATGAAGTTATTTAGAGGTTTGGTATTGCTCAGAAGCAAAGTGGAATAAAATGTTTGAGCAGGAGAAACTGAAATATTAGTCAGGATAGATCTTCATTGTACCTGACTATGAGAGCGATTGCGAGGGGACATCTTCCACTAGACCAGGTTACTCCAAGTCCTGTCCAAATTGGCCTTGGACACTTCCAGGGATGGGGAAGATGGATTTCATGCCAAAAGATGTTTTAAACGCAAACTTTGTGCTTTCATGAGCTTATGCATCAGAGTGTCCAGGAGTTTTTAGAGCATAAGGGAGCAGAAGGAGCTGTGCTAGACCTGGATGACATGGTGACACTGCTGGGGCTCTGAAGGATCAGAGGTGGGGGTTTAGATGTAAGAGAATTAATTTACAAAAACACAGCGATGCACACCAAAGTCAGATGTTGCACCTATTTGGGCAAATATTAAGCACAAACAAGTTAAAAAAATTTTCCTTACGAAATTTTGTGATCTAAGAAAGAAATCTCAGGAGGAAATAAATCCTTTTCTTTTAAAAATTGCAAACTCCAGCACAATGCAAAACAGCTTGGAAAGCACCAAATGGCTATTTTACATCACTGGTGAATACTGTTACGAATTAACAGCTCATTAAGAGAAAAACCTTTGCAATCCATGAATCTCAAAAGAAAGTCAGAGAAACTGTCATCTGCAATCTCCAGTGTGTGAATAAATCTAAAATCCATCAAGGGACGGAGTTCTTCCGAGAGCCAAACAAACAGGTGTCCCCTGGCCTCCTGACCCCGACATCAACAGCGCAATAAAACTCTTCCCGGTCCAGGACCAAACCATTTGGTACCAGTACATGGGATAATACCTGCTCCTTAAAACACGGAAACGCGGATAACAAATGCCTCTAAAGTCCCAGAAGAAACAGAGACGTGCACTGTGAAGTATCCCCCCAGGAATCCTGTAAATCATACCCAAATTTCACTTGTCCTGGAACAGGTTTGAAAATCTGTTTGTGGTTTCTCCTACATAATTTAAACTGTATCTGGTCAGTTCAGAAATGAAAGAGTCCTTCAAACTCCAGTGGAAAGATCTCTGTACGTGTTATTTTAAAACAGCCTTAAACTGCAGACAAATTTGCTCTGCAAACTCAATTATTTTTATGGTTTTAAAAAATTTACCCTTTTTTTATCACATTTGATTGATCTGTACAGTAAAGTGCCTTTATTTCATCCATTCATTTCTCTGTGTCAGATTTGTTCACACTGGCACTCAAAGGGCAGTGCTATGATCATCTGTGTTATTCTCTGTTCCCTGAGCTCCAGCATTCCCAGTGTAGCTGGGAATCTTTGGGCACTCAAATCATCTTGGGGCAGCTGAAAGCACCACAAGCTTCTCCTGTTGGCTTCAATGAGCCTGGTCTTATCTCAGCACCAGAGGTATAAAAACCTCTGCTCGTGCAGATGGTGACCCACATTTAATTTCCATTACTACCTTTTCATCCATCCATGGATTCCTCTGCAGTTGAAATGTAACATCAGCTTGGAAAGCTATCCCAAGATAGCCTTCGGTGTCACTTCCAAAAGGCCCCCCCGATTGAGGGTGAGAGCCCAGCTCCTCTCTGGGGTCACATCTTTGTAACTTCCTGGGTTCACCTGGCATTGCAGCACAGCTCAGCCAGAGGAGGATTTTTACCAGCACAAGTTTACGTGCAGTTTATTAATAGGAAACCCTTTCTCTCCACTGTCACTTCTCCCAGCTCCTCGTGGTTTATCCCATCACTACCCTAACACAACATTCACACACAGACATGGTAAACACCAAATAATAAAACACACAAGCCAACGTTGTGACATGCACAGGAGGCAGCGAAATTAAGAGCTGGGAGTGTCACTCCAGCCCTGCATCGCGCCACATGTGACACGGGATGCCACCGCCACATAAAGCATGGGAGATTTAAGAGAAGAACAGGTAGGAATATACAAAAAGGCACAAGCATCAAGAAATTTTTTTTATTATATTTTCCTGACAGCTCCTCACATTTATTTTCTGTACTTTGTTTCACCACTGAAGAAATCCCTGTTCAGACAATTAATGATGATGGACTAAAACATCATGAAAAACTCAAGCTGGTAGGACTGAGTTGTTCAAGAAAAAGGAAATTATGAGAGGTCGTGTTTATTCAGAAACAAAAGTGCCTTGTTAATTCACAGGACTCAAGATAATGTGATGATTTGATCTGACACTTTGCATAATACAGGCCACCAGAATTTTCTGTATTATTTCCAGTTTAAAGCTCAATAGTTGCACTTGAACTGCAGGTTTAGAAAATCATCCGCTCTTGATGTTAAAATATCCACCATAATGGCCATTAAGTTGTTCAGTGATTAATCACCTTCCCTGATTAACACGTACATTATTTCTAGTCAAATTTTTGTCTACCTTTAATTCAATTCACTAAATCTCATTGTACTTTTTTTCTTCTACTCTTAAGAGCTCTCTATTCGTTAATTCTTTTTGCCCATGTAGGCACTTACTGACCAAGTTCAACCACCTCTTTAGTGCCTTTCTGATAACAGAAGAGGCTTGATTTTTTTTTTTTATCTGTCACCATGAGATAAATTTTTCACTTATTTAATCACCTTTGTGGATTTTCAGTGCATCTGTTTCAGTGCCTTTTTGCAAGTGTCAGGACAAGAAATGAACAACAGCAGATGAAGGCACCAGAGGAGCTGCAGGGACTCCCAAGATTAGCTAAGGGGAAATTATCAGCACACAAAAACCTTTCAGCAATTATTTTTAATTTTTCAAAAGAACCATGTACTTTTTAAGTGCATTTCAACAAAAGGCAGTATCGTTTGTTTTATATAAACAGACAACTTTGAAATGCATTCTCTTTAAAAATTATACCACTTCTTCACATCTTAATTAATGCCAAAACTTGATTTTCTTTCTTAGGAGTGTATTAGAAAACTGCTATTAATGTAATTTAATTTTTGTAAGGAGCAGCATTTGTTTTCTATTTTAAAAATATAGGTGGTTCTGAAATGCTGGTCTGTCAACATCACTTAGAACATTCCCATTCCATGCCTCTGCATAATAAATTAAATCAGAGTTTTAATTGTGCCCATGCTTTGTGGTTCCTGGCAGTACAAAAAGATCTTCTGTGAATTCACATCCCAGAAAGTCCTACTGAGTGATTAATTACTGGTCTGGAAGATATAAATATGCTTTTCAGGGAAGTCAGTATGGACTGCTGGAAGCTTTGGTCTTATATATGGCTATAGGTGTCTCTTGCCCAGCAGACATCACCCTAATTCAAACAAGATCCCAGTTCCAGTATTTATTGGCAGTACAAACCCCTTCCCTGCCCGCTTGCCCTATTTAATTCACACAAGGTCTGTAGATTTGAAAGTGAGGAAAATGAGATATGTTTATTCGTATTTTCGATTTCTCTGAGTTTTCCTCAGCCTGGAAGAAGCCACCAGCATGGTTGTCTTCAGTCCTGCACGTTCTGGACAGCGGAGCTCCTCCAGAACACGTTCTAATCAGTATGGGAGTAAAGCCCAGCCCAGCTGTCGGTCCCAACCCCATGGATTACTTTCCTCCCCATGACTCAGGGCTGCCACAGCCAGTGGCTTTGCTCCCTCCTCAAACTCTTTCTCTGCTCCAAATCAGTTCTCAGGGCAGCTGGTGGTATTTGCAGTCTGCTCCCAGTGCGTCATACAATAAACACACAAGGAGAGGAGCTTTATTTTCCTTCCCACCAGAGCACCATCAATAATAAAACCGAAACTATGCCACCTGCACATCTGGAGCAAGTCAGTGCCACCTCAGCCAGGCAACAGGGTTCAGCTGGAGCTTCCATCTCCCCAGGGGAACATCTCCCAGCAGGGTGAGGAGCAGCAGGCAGGAGATCAGTCAGCAAAAGGAAAACTGATCAAAACCAGCAGCTATTTGAAAGGACCCGGAACCAGTAATGCGATACTGAACTCACAGTCGGGCCACCAACAACACAAGCCAAAGCAACCCAAGTGGAGATTACTGCCTAATGGCCTGGCAGAGGCGGCTGAGGGATCACAGCCCAGCTCCTTGCTGCAAGGAACACCATTTATGTCACTACAAGCAAGAACAGGACAAAGACAAACAAAGACTAACTCCATCCTTCTTCTTTGAAAAGGTCTGTTCGTAGTCAAGGAACAGAGTGAAATGTGAAAGAGAAATGTGCTCCTGTTTGGGGGATAGAAGACAAGAGTTTTGCAATCCTCTGAGCACCAAAATTCACTGAAATCACCGGGGCCATTGTGATTGCTCATTAACAATACACATCTTCCAGCTGACATTTTTCATTTGGACCTTGTGAAAACCACAAATCAAACATACATAAGAAGGTAGCCAACTTCAACCGAGGAAAGATCTTTAAAAAACAAGAAAGAAAATAAACCTTTGATAAAATAATTGCTTCTACTGTTATTTTTTTTGCTATTGCTTCAAAAACAATTTCTCTTTCTTTCTTGTTCATCTATCTGGTGTCCTGCTGGTGTGCAGATGAAAGGTCCAGTCTCTTTAAAATTTCATGCAGGGCTCTTCAGAACATCTCAGTTTTAAATGCCCATGGCAAAGACAACAAAATGTACCAGTAAATGGGAAGCAGATGAAACCCCTGTTTATACACTCCATAAAGGTAGTGTGTGCGACAGGGTCTGTTTTCACACCCATGCAGACTGGCAAGAACCATCCATAAAATCACTAAACCACATCACTTACATTCACCCAGTACTGACTACAACTCAGCACCCCAAAAACTACCTGGGACTTAGCAAACCCAGGTGGGTACAATTCTATCACCTGGTAAGGAAAGTTTTTTTCTCTTTCTACCCTTCCAATACCTGAAGGAGCCTACAAGAAAGATGGAGACTATTTACAAGGAATGACAGGACAGGGGAGAATGGCTTCACTCTGCCAGAGGGCAGCGTTAGATGGGATATAAGGAAAAAAATCTCTACAGTGAGGGGGTTGAGGCCCTGGCACAGGGTGCCCAGAGAAGCTGTGGCTGCCCCATCCCTGGCAGTGTCCAAGGCCAGGTGGACGGGGCTTGGAGCAACCTGGGACAGTGGAAGGTGTCCCTGCCCACGGCAGTAGGTGGGATGAGATGGGCTTTAAGACCCCTTCCCAACCCAAACCATTCTGGGATTCTTTGGTATCACTGACATTTCCTTCAAGTGATTTTGCCACTCACTAAGAGCATGTTTTGACCAAATTCAAGACAACAGATTCTCACAACGTACTTCAAGTTTCTACAGCTCGTGGGCCAGCATGGCAACCACCACCATCTCAGGCTGCAGCGTTCAAGTCTGACAGGTTTGTGTGGGTTTGTAGCAGCTTTTTGCATCTAATAAGTCTAAAGTATTTTGCCAGAACAGTCACTGAATTTCCAACCGGAAGCCACAGCATCTGTTTCCTATATCTCTGCTGTTGCTGCTCTCATTTACAGTGTTCACAACTCTGAGCACTCTTGAGAAGATATTTCTCAGCTCACTGTGGAGTTGAAGCAGACAATTCACATCTGTGGTGCTGAAGCAGCTTCGGAGGGACCAGTGGACTCCCTGCCCGAAAGTGGGAATATGTATAACTTTTAAAAAACCAACAAAACACACAAAACCCATCAGAGGAACCAGCTGTCAAACACTGAGACACTTGAGGAAGAACAGAAATTTATGGACTATTTTTCAGAGAAATGTTCCAATATCTAATGGCAATCTAAATTCCCCTTAGGAACAGGGTAGTTTTAGGTGCATAAACTCATTATGAGTGGAGTTATGTTTTGTACACTAACAACAGAAAGAACAAAAACTGTATCAAAGTAGGTGAGATGGAAGGTTTGGACTCTCAGCATCCTGACAGAGAAAATGTTACCCTGCAGGAGTCACTTGCATTAATCAAAGCACTCTGGTAGTGAATCACACATGAGAACAAGGGCCAACCACTCAGAGGGACCAGGTGTGCAATGGGGATGGCTCAAAGTGAAGATGATTCAACCACGACACATCTCTGCTGCAGTCTAGAGGTCGAGTTTGGGGAGCACTGTGCATCACCCCCAAGGAAACTTTTCAGTATCTGAAGGAGCTGCTGATCAATAGCCTCATCCTGGATAACCTTGTGCCAAGGCAGTTCCAAGGAGAAAAATCAAAATCATCAGATATTCAACAGAGCAGCCTTGTAGATGAAGGATGGTATCACAGTGACACACGAGTGAGTCATGGGCTACTCGATGTGCAGAAGTGAGTAATGGCTCAGTAAACAGGCTTGCTCTGGCCACATCCCTTCGTCACGTAGTGCTAATTAGACTAAACCCCCCTAATAGCATCAGCCACAGCAGAGGAAATTATAAAACTCCTTCAGTCAAGCCTGAGCTCCTGCATCCAGAGCAACACCACCCCACAGGATTTTGCAGCCAAGTGCTGTGAGGTTATGAACAGGGATATGAAGCACAAACCACTTTCTATATTACCGAGTAACTACAGAGGTGAAAAAGCCCAGAGAGCCCCAACTGGGAATGAGTCCATTGTAATTTGCTCCACAGGATTTAATACACACAAGTCCTGCAGAACCATTCTCAGGAGTCTCTGCCCCAGCTGGGGTGGACACACTTCGCTTTGGGCTTTTAAGGCTGAAAATAACACAGATTATTTTACACGCTAGTTGGACCAGTGCAATATTTCCACCCAAACGACATCTGTATGACCATAATGGGAGGTGTAAGTAAAAGGAAATCTCTGTTATTCATCCCAGAATTTAATCAAATTAGAAGGATAAATGGTGTTTTCTTTGACAATCATGTCTATGGTACATTACCTGCTGTCACACCAGAACAGCCTTAATACAAAATGAAGAATTCAGGGCTATTTTCTGTAAGTAGAGAAGTAACTTGGGGTTATCCATACCCATATCTTACTCATGCATTATGGACTCAGTAGCTCAGTCTTGATTTTTTGTATGTTGCTACTAATTAGACACGGTGTAGCCAGAGGCAGAAGGCAATCAGAAGAACCAGCAGAGATCCAGAGATCCCCTTCCACAGGACCCTGCTCATTGCCCAGCTGGACCCTCACTGCCTCTGACTGACCAAGAGACACCTCTGGGCATAAAATTAGTACAAAACATGTGACAGCGTTGGACCAGAACCTCACTAGCTGTAAAGCTGCTGTCCTCTCTGTCTAGAAGGGAACCACTACAACAGCTGTGCCTCCAAAGTCCCACACCTGCAGTTCTCACCTGCACATCTCAAACCCCTCATAGGGGTCATGGATGGATCACCAGTTATCACATCTCCCAAAGGTAACGCATGGACTCAGATAGCCTTTAAACACTTAGACTGAGAAGAATAAAGAACCAAAAAAGGCCTCTCTCTTCCCACTCCAGCACAGCAGCATCCCAGAGGGATGCATGGACAGAGGTGTCAGCCCCAACACTTGGTTTTGGTGTTAAGAGTGGACCCCGGTTTGCAGCCCATCATTCCCCAGGGCAGAGAGGGACCATCCCTGGCCTCATCACATCTGCTGCTGCTTCTGGAAGGGACTGTGATAAAATTAACATGTATTAAAATACCCCAAATGCCATCCTGTGACCTTGAGCTGTTCCATGCTTCCGTGGTTCCCAGTCAGACTGCGGCACTGAGGACCAGGCAGACAAAGTTTTCAGCTTCACAGCAAAAAAGCAACAGCAATAATTCTGGTGGACTTTTTCAAACACATCCTGAATTATCTGCACATTACCTATAGCCCTCTGTAAAGCCCTGATGGTGCTCTGCTGAGGGCAGCTTTCAGCAACACTTCCCAAGAGCAGCACGTCCGATGCCCGAGTGCCTCCCGCGCTGCGCCGGGGATACCCTGTGCCCAATCCCTGTGCCCAGTCCCTGTGCCCAGTCCCTGTGCCCGCCAGCCCGGATGGCCCCACGCACAGCGCAGCCCCCGGACAGCCAAGCCCCAGCACAGGGCTGGCAGGAAGGCAGCAAACCAGCCCACCTGGGCACAACCACCTGACCCAGGAGCATCCTCATTAGAATCCTCGTTAGCCACCCCGCCCAATTAGCTCCAGGTAGTTGAAAGCACATTTCTGCTTGGCCTTTCTACATCTGTGTTTTCCCCAAAGACTTAACTACCTGGTTTAATGCTCAAACACTAAAACTCAGCTCTCCTTCCATAAAGTATTTTAATCTAAAAATAATTTGAACCATGTTTATTTTTAAGAACTTTCACCCTCCCAAAAATAATGTTTGAAAGAAAGCAACTTTAACCATGAACACAGAGTAAATAATTGCTGTTGCTTTCCTTGCAGATAAATCACTTTTACTCTGAATTTTTTTAAAAAGATCAAAAGTAATATTAATCATGCTGGCCAGGGAGCAAAAGGACATTCCCAGACATTAACTGCCTTCCAAATATGAAAAACATATTAAATATCTCTCTAAAACAAGATGTTTTCCTCATGTTTCCTTTGGGGGAAAGCTGCTGGGCAAATTCCTGCCCGGGCTAGGCTGGGGGGGCACTTCTGGTGTGCCACCCCTCAGCACACCTGCCCCACACACCTGGCATGCAGCGGGCTCTGGCCCTGGGATGAAGATGCTCTGGTGGCACCAGGCCCACCTTTACACAGGAATTCTGTGCTGGGAATTGTCCTGATTGTGCAAATTGATTTTTCCCAGACTTTTGCAAGAAAGCACACACATGGAAACTCCCACCCATCTGGCTGCCGCCACTGCACACGTGGATCAAACACCACAGACTTTGCATTTACTTAATCATGATCTGTGATTTCTGTTGCCTTGGGATCAGAGGCATGAAGGAGAGAAACCTGCTTGGGCAGCATAAGGAAATACAATTAGGGTCAGTCCCAAAAAAGACCCAGGAAGGCTGTTTTTCCCTCAGCCTAGGCTGGCCCAGAATCCCAGCACACCCTCAGTAACCCTGAGTCAGCAGGAAGGTGCCCACTGGGCCCACAGTTCCAGTAGCAACCCTTAAGCCCACAGTGTGGGTTTGTTATTAGGACAAAAGAAGGGGACGATGCTTGGTGGTGGGCATCGCCCACGGAGTGAAGGCCATTAAGAGCACTACTTCTCCAAAGGGGTTTTATCCTTCCCCTTCCCACCCCCAAAGACTTTTTAATGCTTTAAAGGCACGCCAAGAAAATATGGATGCTCTTTTCCCTTAACAGGAACTGGGGAGCTGCATAGCCAGCACGGCCCCCTCCGCCCCACGCCGGGACACAGCTGGTGCCAGCCACAGGCACCGCCCATGGGAGATGCCGCTGGCTGCCAGGCCAGCACACCCACTGCCAGTGCCATCCCACACCACAATGCCCAGTTTCTGGAACACCCCCTTGCCCTGATCCTTGGAGCTGACACTCATTAGACCACACAGTTCCTGCCAGGTGCCTGCTGCCACACCACATCCCCACGGCGAGGCTGCTCGTGTTCCTGCTCCCAAAAACAGAGCTCTGCCTAAAAGGAGATGGATGAGTGTGGTGTCCCAGCAATAGAGGCTTCTCAGCACCACCAGTAACTCCTCTTCCCCTTCATTGCCCTGCTAGCCCCAGCAGCAGGAGGGACACGCAGACAGGAAGGCTGCGGAGCAATGGCCAAATCTCCTGTTGGATTTGCTGCCTGTATTTCTTTGTTACTGAAGTCCCCCTAATTACTTTGAAAGTCTGTGAATTCTGGTCAGAGAATGAGGGGCTTCTGTCAAAGAAATTTTCCAGAAAAAGCTGTTTCTCTGGAATAGGCTTCTCATCTGCTTATCCACCAGTGCCGCAGTCGCCGGCTGGCCCAAAACAAAGGAATAAGGTTTTCCTCCCAGATACCCTGAGGAAGAATTTTATTAGTAGCGTACATGTATGATTAGAATAACAGAAAGAAGAGTTTACTTGTGAAAGAATTGACATCAAACCAATACCCAAGTCCTCCAGGGACAGGGTAGATGCCTTTGAGCAAGAAGCTTTAAAAAAACTACCAAAAAGCACACAGGTCCCTCACTTTTTCCATCGAGTTTCTTCTCTGTGTCTCACTAGAATCCTTTTCTTTTAAAGCAATAGTATTTGAACTTGTACCAACTCCTAAAAATTAGGATTTTACATGTTTATCATCCCTCACAAGAAAAAATTCCCATATATCCAAGTAGGAAACAGCACACAACACAAAGTGATAAAACTTGGTGGAAAGCTCATAACTACGAATCTTTAAAATGTTTCATGTGAAAGAGCTGATAATGCAAAAGCAAACGGAGTGAGTGAGCATCCCGGGATTTGTAAGCTAAAGCCGTTCAGTACCTCACATCCCATGTTACAGGTCCTGTTACAGCAGGAATTGGCTGTCCCTGACTTACCTGCCCTCCCAAGCAGAGCTCTGCTGACACCGTGCCACGCAGCAAAGGTGGGTGCAGAGGCTGCTGCAGCTGAGGGGTCTCACGGCATCAGGGCTGGCAGCGAGGCTCCCTCTGCACCCCACGTGTCCCAGCCAGTCCTGATGGCACCAAGAGAGTTTGGGAGGTGTTTGGGATCACAGCAGGACAACCTGACAACGCCTGTCCTTGGCTGTGGTGAGAGCACAGTCCTGAGGGGACCAGCCCAGTGCCTGGGCTGTTGGAATGTGTGCCCTTGGCTGAATTACAGCACCAAAAAAGGAGCCTACAGAAATTATTGTTTTCTGATTCACTCTTAGATTAATACTCAGAGAGATACAGTCTCAAGTTATTTTCCAAACATTAGGAATAGAAAAAACAAATGTTTAATAAATTGATTAAACTTCTGTTGGGCGAAAGTACTTCAGCATACCCTGAGCTGTGGGTGTGTCTGTACTACCCCCAACACTGCCAGCAGACCTTGTGCGGAATTGCTACAATCAAAATTTAAAAAAAGAGAAAATATAAATACATGAGGCTTCTCCTCAACCTGTTTTCCTTTCCTAGGAAGGAGACAGTTATCCCTACTCCAGAAGGACGGAGATAAGCACACGCAGAATGCCCACAGGCTACAGTTTTTCATTTTCCTCTTGGCCGATCTACAACTAAGCTGCCAAAATAAACAAACTTCGCCTTCCAGTCAGGCTCAAAATGAACCAAACTGAATTTTTATGTCATAAAAGGAAGCAAAAAAATAAGCAGGAACAGTTAAAATGCTTAAAATATCAACACTTTTTTCCAGAAGGGAAAATAAATTTATGAAGACAAGCTATTAAGCACTGATTTCAGACACTAATTACGTAGTCCCCAACACATCCATCACAGTATCTCAGTCACAGTTGCCTTCCTAAAGTCAATGAAGTAAGAAAGTTTGGCCTCGTGACATCAGGGACCAAACCCAGATTTCTTAGGTCAGAAGAGGACCATGCACATATTTTGACAGCTACCTCATCTAACTTGTTCTTTTCAGAGCAACAGCTTGATTAAACGACAGGTTTTTTTGAGTGACATTTTTGTGGCCCAGTGAAAGCTCCAAAAAGAACTTGGAGAGGAATCCAAAGTCTCCTCACTGACCCAGAGAAGCAGGGATGCCCCAGGGTCACCTGAG
>VZRQ01004128.1:157548-169392 GCA_013397975.1 Machaerirhynchus nigripectus | reverse complement strand
GTATTTTCTGGAGACACTGAAATTTCTCCAGAGGATCCAGACTACTTTCAATTTTAGACCTAATATAAACTTTAAATGATTAAATGTTTCATTGTGTACTGAAGACCTGAAGGATGAACTTTTCTAAAACACTGAAAACACAATAAGCACTATGAAGACATAGACCCGGAGACTACCCCACTGCCCTGCCATGGTGCCATCAGAGCATTTCCCAGGGTTCTGGCCCAGCTCTGCCTCTGGCAGGCCAGCAATCACAAAAAGAGCTCAGCCCAGCCTGTGCAGGGTGGCCAGGCTTCACTGACCTGCCAGAGAAATGCTCTGATGGCACCATGGCAGGGCAGTGGGGTAGTCTCCGGGTCTATGTCTTCATAGTGCTTATTGTGTTTTCAGTGTTTTAGAAAAGTTCATCCACCACGATGCTGCATGAAACAGTGCAAAAATACCTATTTTACAGAAAAGCCCATTTTGTGAGTCATGCAGACAAAAGTACAAACCCCAAGTACCTGCTGTGTCAAGCAAAACACATAAAGCACAATCAGAAAAATCCACCGGAAAAATGCAAGTGCCACACAAAGCAGTCTGGAAGAGTAACTTAAAATGACTGACGGGCTGCTTGTCACTTTTGTATGTATTCTCACCCTTCTTCCACTCACTACACTCATTTCCCTTTTTTAAAAAAATATTCCCCTTATACAGTGCCTTTGATCTTTTCAGAGTATGACACAACATTAAAAACAGAAGTAGACAAACATCCAAACCAAAACAGAGCATGCCATCTATCACACTTGGTTCTTCACGAAGTCCAAGCTTTAACTGGAATTTGTGTGGCCAGCAAGACTGAATTATCAAATTAATTCACATTTGGTACGGTTTTTTCCTTGTTACTCTAATTGAAAAAACAAAAAGAGGAATTATTTTCACAACATATATCTTATGACACCTGCAGATCCAGACCGACAACATGCCAGAAGGTTGGAGAGCACGAGCCTGAGGCAGCAGCCCCACGCATGTGGCAAGTGGAAGCGTGGCAAGAGTAGCCTCTCTTGTTTTTAAAAACAGAGTAGAACAACCCAGCTGCAAACGAGCGGGAAGACACGCCAAGCAAGCGGCACCGCACACCCGGAGCGCGCGGCGGCAGCGTGAGCCGGGTCAGGCACTGACACACGGCTCTCCTGTCCGGCCCCAGCGGGAACACGCTCACTGCACCCCTGAGACCAAGGCAAGGCTGTTTTAACTGGGGACAGGCTCAGCCACACATCCAGCTCAAGGTTCCAGCAATGACAGGGCTGATGGCTGAGAAGTCACTCCCCAGAGGCATGGACTGTCCCTCCCTGCACATGTCCAGAGCAAGGTCTGGGCGCCGTTACGAGCACGGGCGTTGATCCACGACGCCTTAGTGAGCTCTGTGGGGGACCACAGCCACAGCTGCTGGCTCCTCAAACAGGGGTGCCGAAAGCTTTGAGTCACACAGTCGGGATAATTTTCAATTGAATCTCACGGACATTCCAACTGACCCCTGCTCCTGACATTGCCATAATTAGAAGCGTTTGACGTTACACTTTAACAACATTCTTCTTAGTTGGCATTTTTGTGAGCAATTAAAAACCTCGACTAAAAATAAAATTTATGTAGATATACACTGCGCTATGAAACCCACAATATTTTAAGATAGTGTTTCATCTGAATACTTTCTTGAGGTCATGTGGAGCATCTATCTCTTTATATGGATAACTATAAGCAAAGAGGAATCTGTCGTGATAACATGCAAATAAGTACGGTGCATTCATATGAGACCAAACACTAGAGTAATAAAAAGGAAGGAAAACTACACAGCAGGACAGATATTTCCAGCATTAATGTAGCATTTTCACCTGCTGTGCAGACACAAATTCTGTGTACATGAATTAACACTTGTTCTTATTTGTTTTCTCACCTTCTTTATAGACTAGAAGCCCTATGTGCGTCTTTACTTTCAACTAATATTAAGAAGCATCCATGGCTGCAAAGATTTTATTTCCATTTATTCATGTGAAAAATGGGGTTGTTGCGTACACTTCCTGAGGGAAAAAAATTTAAAGTTATGCCAAAAACTAAGATGAAATGTCTGTTAGACTCTCATCATTTTATCACCAAGATACCTTTAAAAAAAAAGACTCTTACATCCAAGCAGTGGTCACCCTATTGCCAATAATAAGGGCTAAATCAATTTAATCACAGAGCTTCTGTACTTGCTGGTTGAGCAAAGCTCAGCAGGAGCTCCTGGGCTTCATGGAGGTAGAGAGTGTCCTCTGATTTCTTATCTTAATGTTTTACATTAACATTCTTTTAATATTAACAGGAGCCTGAAAACAACCCTGCATGTGCAACTGGATCATGTGCTTATTTCCATCAGCATTCCTCTCGCAACCAGTTCCTTGTAGATAAGATTTCTACAATAATTAATATTTTCATGGAGCCAGCTATGTTTTAATGTCAGAGACACGCAAGAAGATGGCTCTGAGGAAAAAAAAAAGTCATTACCTAAACAGGTAATTTTTACTGAGTTCCTGAGGGGCTCCAGCACACGGAATTCCCTCGGCTGGGCTGTACATTTGCTATCAGAACATAAGAGCATCGTGCCTCACTCAGCTTGGCTCATAAAATCTGAGTGTGCAAAGTCTCTGGTGATAGAACAGTCCCGACTGCCTTTGTTCTGCTAATTAGCAGGGAACAAACCCTTGGAATAAGTTTTTCCCAGTGAGTGCGGTAGGGCACACACAGTGCAGTAATAGCACCACAAGAAACTTGTGTAACAGAGAATTCTGGCTTCCTGCTTTCTTAAGCCTGACACAAAGCTGGAATAATTAGGGTGATAAAGTCGAAGCAGCCCAAGTAAATTCAGCTAAATCTGGTATCACCACAGTTGGGACACTTATTTGCATGTTTAAATTACTCAAGTGACTAATTTTATAATTTCCTTTTCAATTGCTGAATGCCTTACGTCTCAAATGAGTCCCCTGGGAGGCAGAGGCACAGCGCACGGTGTGTTAAACTTACAAACTTGTTATACTGCACCAGATTAGCATAATATTGCATACGTTATTCCTTATTTAATAAAAATTTAATTGTGCATATAATTTGATAATTCAATACCAGTAATTTGTTATACAAATCTAGAATGCATTCATTTGGTTTCTTCCTTGGAAAAAAGTTACCTGTGAGTTCTCTGTGACTAAACATTCTCACTAGAACTCCCAATTTTGCCATATTTTACCTGCAGCCTTCCTAAACGCAACACAGCTCACACCCACAGAAATCAAAGCCTTTCACTGGCACTCAGAAGTCCTTGAATCCAGCCCCCTGGGCTTTATGTGGAAGATGCAGAACACTGAGGCTGCAGCTCTTTGTTAATGATGTTCTGATGATACTCCTTGGGCACATCTTCCACGCAGAGCCAGGGAATGACCAAAGCCAGGAACATGACCAGAACAAACAGCATTCTGTGGCCACTGGAGGCCAAGTTCTCCACACACTCTGGTGCCATGTGAGGATTTCAATCACAGACTGCAAAGAGCCACTGAAAACATCTTGAAAAGCATTTGGAAAATCCCGTAGTTACATCATTCCCAATTACCATCGCTGGCAAACCAGCCTCTCCACTGCTTTGTTGACATGCAATTTAGTTTTCCATGTCCTGGGGGGAAACAGTGGTCTTGGGAAGCTCCTAATGAAAGTAAAACTCACTCAACAGGATCACAGGAAGGACAAATTCGTTCTCTTCTGTAGAAATTAGAAGAAAGTATTTGTCTCATGTGTTCTACTGACATGTTATTTCTCCCCTGTTTTCTAGCTTGGCTCTCTGGAGCTCATCCAAGGCTTCTGACACAAAAAGGACAACTGGCAGCAGCTCTCCAACCCCCAGGGCAGCCCTGGGGATTTAACACCCACCCACCCTCCCCACTGGGTGCCAATATCGAGTCCCAGCAATGTATTTTGAGAGCAATTACTCCACTAATGCCAGAGAATGCATTTTTCCACTGAAAAAAAAGTCCTTTTAAACAGCCACCTTCACACAGGTGTTAAAACCATTAACCCCCACAGCTGAGAGAGGAAAGGGTCCTTTCTCTCACATGAAAGCAAACTTTTTGGAGAAGGCAGTTTTTGCAGAGCTGCAATAATGTCCTCCCACAAAGGTCAGTGCAGCTCAACCTGGAACCTCCCGGAGCCTGCTGAGAAACCCTTACATCTGCCAAGGCTGTGTGCAATCTCAGTGTAACACACAGGTCACCTTCCTAAGCTCCTCTACCTTCTCTACATTTAAATTAATTGTATCATTTTATTTAAGTTTCCAACTCGCTGTGGCATATTAGCATATTAAAATTAACTCTGCTGGCTGTAATCACTTTACCTTAATAAAACAACTTACCAAGGCAAATTTGATAAAATTATAGTACCCCCTTGTGGTGTTACCTTCATGCCCCAATAGAACACCTTTTAATATTGTATTTTTTTAAAAATTCTTTTCTATCAAGCTCAGTGAAGAACTAATTAGCCATTTCTAGAATCCAACAGGAGTAAAGGGAAGTAAAGGGACTATCACTGGAATCCAAGAATGAATGAGCTAGAACACCACTTTTCCATGAGCCAAGGGAGTAATCTTTACTAAAAACTGACTCATTTTACATCAACAAACACAGCCTATGACACTTTCATATGAAAACATCACTTGGGCAATTGTCTCCCTGATGTAAAACCAGTAAAGAATGATTTCCATTAAAAACCACCAAACTCAACATCCAGAACACAATCAGCCCAACCAGCTTACCAGTTAAAAAGTAATTTGAGAGTTCACCAGTGATTATACCCCAAGGAATCACCCCCCAAACTGTACACACAAACCTCAGAGGCACCTCCTTATAGATCCTGAATACCCCATACCATTGCAGCACTGGTTCCAGCACTATGAAAACTCATGTGGGACAGGTTTAGCACCCAGGAGTTCAGGTGCCCTCCAGAACCTGAAAATATGGGAACGTGGGAGCATCCAAGGGCCTGCTCAGTGGAATTTCACAGTCAGGGAACCTTGCTGGGACAGCCTGGACACAATTCACAGATATTTTAAACCCATCATCTACCAAGCTCAACCCGTGACCTTCCATCACGACATTAAAAAGTTATTGTCTCCTGTTCATGACAAATGGAGCTTTGCAGACACAATGTTCCCAATATTTGGCTGCAGTCTAAGAATGGAAAAGAGAAAGTCTGGCAGAAATACACCTAATGAGATTTTATTCAGGGGAGAGAGGACCTCCTGCTTCACACACACAAGCCATTAAGAATTTTACAACCAAATCATATGGAGCTGCATGTACAGAATGTGTTCCTTCTCCCTTCCAGCAGCCCTGACAAAGGAGCCTGGCTCTGGGCTAGATGTGTTTCCTTCTGCTTCAGGACTCAACTCTGCCTTTCTTTTCCCTACTGCCTTTCTGAAATTCCATGGAAAGCCATTGTTGTTAAACAGCAGTAAGTGTTACTCTCCCAGCAGTGTACACTAACAATAATTCAGCCCTGTGTCAGGGGAGGCTGTGAATTTATTTGAAAAATAAAGTTTGTTCTTTTTCTCCGAGATCTTTCCTTAAGCCAGCATGGAACTCTTGTAAAAGAAAAGTGCCTCTAAGTACCAACTACCGAAGGAACAGCCTTTTTATTTTATTTTTTTATTCCTTGCTCACCATGACAACATAATAAATGAGCCCTGAGAGACTTGCAGTGCTTAACTATTTAAAATTTGTATTTTATCTTTCACTGTAGGCTTCCAGACATAACATCCATGATCTATTTTTCAAACCCTCTTCAGTGTCTCTGAGTGAAATGCGCCAATTTTCACCTGCAATACACAATGATCAGAAGGACACCTTGAGCGGGGACTCTGGTAACACTTTACAGAACTACTCTTACAGTATTTTTGTGATCTATTAATAATTACTCGCTCCTGTAAAAGAAAGGCAACAAGGCAACAGTTTCACCATCTGCTTTTTCCATTTTTGTTTGGAATTCTGCTGGATGGCTCTGTATTCTTTCATACATGACTAATAGGAAAGATACAAGACTAATAGGAAACACAACTGCAACTTCACTTAGGGTTGGTTTCAGTTAACAGATGGGCTTTAAACTATCCAACATAAAAGCATTCATTTCAGAAAAACTGACCCCAAAACTGCTTCATAAAATGAAGTATTTCCATTTTTTTTTCCCCTCAAAGCTTTAGGATCTTTCATGACACTACAGTATAAGAGGCCCCTGGGTTAAAAAAAAAATAGCACACACACACTTACAATTTCTGACCTTAAATATCAGAGACTAAAGGTTTTGCAATAAAAGTATCAGCAGTAACATACACGGCTTTACAAAAAGCCTCCAAGACCATGGCTTTCCTTGCTAAATTTCAAGAGCCAACATAAAATTACAGCAAAGAGATCTCCAAAATCCCTTTTTTTTGGTCAAGTGAAGCTCTAGTTTTCCACCAGCCATACACCAGCAGCTGTGGTGGGACTTGGGGCTGTTGCAGCAGTTGCTTCCCTCTGGGTAAGTAACTTCTACGAGGTAGCCACAGATGGACACTGTCCAGAACCCCTCAGTCACACGGACTGGGGGCAACAGCACAAGTCCTACTTTCAGACTCCTGGATGCAGAGCACAGCAAGTGGAAAACTGCTCGTCCCGCACACGCCCGGGACAGCTGAAGAGCATTTACCCAAGATCAACAAAGACGTTTGTCAAGATCCCTGGATGTGCCCGAGGCCAGGCTGGAAAGGCCTTGGAGCAATCTGCTCTAGTGGACGGTGTCCCTGCCCAGCGTGGTGGCAACTTCAATCCGAACCCGGCTCAACAACGGAGCTTTCCCGGCCTCCCGCTTCCACAGGCTCTGGCTCCAGCCCAACCCACACCACAGCATTGGCAGTAGCTTCACACAGGTTTACATTTACATCTAAGGATGTTCAAACTTATACTGCAGAGCATTTTTTGCAACTTGGTTCTCCTACTTCTGTCCCAAAGGTGCCAGTGCAACCCCCCCGGACGCTGAGAGAGAGGACGGAGCTTCCCAGAACTTCCAGGCAGAGCCCATAGGTGGCGGCATTTTCGTATGGAAAAACCAGAATTCCCTTTTTAATAGTCACTGTACAGTCAGATTCTGAGCCCGTTGGTGACAGGCAAAGACACCGATTCTCCCCATCAGCTCCTCTCCCCAGCCGGGGCTGGGCCGTGCCCACACAAGCAGCAGCATTTCCCTCTGGACAAGAAGCCCAAGTCTCCTTCCCACTGCTGTCAAGGAGCAGCATCCCAGAAGTCACCAGAGCACAAGTTTAGAAACAGAGGAAGCAAATGAAGCTTTCCAAATAGCGCTGTACCCCATGAAAATGGCTCTTCATTTTGAATATTTTTATTACTTCCTAACCAGAATTCTCTGAGCTTTGCAGAGAGGTATAGAATCACTCAAAAAAATAAAAATAAAAATAAAAAAAGGAACACCAAACAAAACTCCCCAAACCCTGTAGTTAAGAAAAACGCTGTTAAAATTTCATACAATGGAGAAAAGTTAGTGAATAAGACAAAGTAGAAAGTAAGTTCCTGTGTTTCCAACAGTGGTTTTGCCAGATGCAGCATCACATCTGCATGTGAGCAATTTTTCATTATTTATAAATGCATTACAGGAACACGGCCAAGCTACAAACCAAGGAGTCCAACACACATTAAAAAAAAAAAAAAAAACAGGGAATGTGTCTTGGTTATAGAACAAAAGAATTCATTTTATCACTTGGCTTTAGCACTGGAGAAAATGGCTCCTGGTGCGCTGAACCCCGTGATGAATGTGCCCCCTCCAGATCTTTATTGCCCCTGTAAATCACCGCACTGACAGCACTTAATAAGAAAGCTTTGGAGTGGGTTTGAAGTTTTGCTTTGTACAAATAAAATCTCATATTAAAGAATTTGCTAGTCCTCAAGGTGTGGAAAAATAAGTATGACTAGAACCTGTTGTGCTTGCTTTTTTTAACTGTTTGTTTCCACTATTTTTTAAAATCATTTTGTAGTAAAGGGACCAGAATAACATAAGGAAAATCATCTGTATTAAAATAAAAAATTAGAGTCAGGACTTAGTTATTAGAACCCCATAATTCTGATGTTTCTGTACCCTGTGATGTCTAGACCGGGCAACAAAATCAGAGGCCTAGAATATAAAGCATTAAATATCTTCCATGGTGTGATACGACATGTTGACAATACACCTGGTTTTTNTGCACTGTCCAACAATTCTAGTGTCAGTTAAGGATCCTTTCTACTATATATATAAATATATATATATTTATACATATAAAAAACTACATATATATATGTAGTTTTTTATATGTATACACACACAGCTTTGTACAAGCACTCTATAGGGAAACAGAGAAATACAACACAAATATTTAAAGTTCGTATCAGAAAGTGAATAGACTCATTTATAATTACAGATTTAATCGTTTGCTTTAGAGATGACATTCTAGAACAGATATTTGAGGGGGAAAATGGCTACTTGGAAGTGTTCAGAAGCAAACTGCACCTTGGCTCAGGCCATCATGTACTGATACACAGTGTCAGCACATCACTGAACTACACTTTTACCAAAATAAATCACAATTCATGTGGTGGTGGCTTTCTGTTCTGCTTCCATGGCTTGCATTATCCTTGCTCAATTCCAGGCAGCATCATTCCTTCTAAACCAGTTTATGGCACACCCTGGCTGAGGAAATCTTAACAGGAAACTACAGTTATTTGGACAAAGCTAAATGTATTTATAGGGAAATAAATGTATTTCCTGTTCAAACTGGGAGCACAAAGGTATTATGTGACAGACTATCAACAGGTCTGGAGAAGTCCAGCTTCTCCTGAGGGATCAAACACATTTGAGAAGGTACCTCACGGAAAAATACATGCTAGTGGGCATGGTCTGTAAGTGTAGGAAAAATAAAGGAGGTTTTTCCCTAAACACAAACCCAACCAGTACTAACGGAGCACATTAGTAAGAGTCCTTTAGGATTAGGATCGAAACTATCACGTATCACTATTTCCCAGCTGCATGGATCTTTCCATGGATCTTTTTCTACCTCTCATCACTGGAAAGAACATCTGCAAAGGTATGGCCCCTGTGCCACCAGAAAGAGTAAGCTGGCACTTGGGGTGAGTGTATAACCCCAAACCAAGCAAAAGGAAGAGAACTGGGGCAAAAGGAGGAGAATCAGGGCACACATGGATTTGGAAGGAAGCTCCAGGTTCATCATGTTCACCCCCTGGGACCCCCTGAGCTGGACATGGACCCAGCAGAGACCCCTCCCCTTCCATGGACATTCCCCTGCTGCCCACTCCCCCTGCAGCTCACCAAGGCAACAACTAGAGCCTCCTTTAACATTTATAATCATTACTTCCATTTTTAAACTACTTTATGATGGTTTAGTCTTATTTTCCAAACCAGAAACCATTCTTACACCTGAGAACTTTCGTGTGTAACTTTTGGGGGTTGTGTGTGGGTTGGATTGGGGTTTTTTCAACAAAATAGAAGCCCAACACATACTGCAGGACTCACTTGTTCCATTTAAAGAACAGATCCCAGGTCCCTTCCTCCTTCCATCCCCACACCAGGTGAGGTGCCAGTGCTCAGGACTCCAGCTCAGCACTCCAGAGCAGGATCCCCTCTCAGTGTGGATGTTTGCCGCTCCATAGCTCAACCACCTCATTAGCTGCTTTTTATTGAGCACCAACACTCATTACTTACTTCTCAGTTCTCTGATTAAGCACCACACTGCCGGGATCCCCAGCCTGCATCTGCCATCTGATTAGCTCAGTAATTCTGATCATCTCAAACCCCGAGAGCTGGGAAGAGAAGGAACTGCAATCCCTGGGAGCTGGCTCGATTTACCCCTTTGTGTACAACATCAATACCCCAAACTCCCAGCAACACAGTCCAGAGAATCCAACTTCAAACGCGCCAAGTTCGAGAGTAATTTCAATAAAGAGCCACAGCAGGTCATTAAAATGCCCCGTAATTGTGTCTGCATCGCACCCCGTGCTGCTCCCACCACGTCTGGCACCCTCTGGAGGTTTTAAAGCTGCTCTGGGAGCTGGAGGAGCCGCGGCAGCCTCGAGGTGTCACAGCCGCGGACAGTGCAGAGGCCAGCACAGCCCCCGGCCCTCTGCCCCGAGTCCATCTCCTCGCTGTCCCCCGTCACTGCCCGACATGATTTAACAACTGTAATTCCTTATTTAACGATGTCAAAGGTTTTTAGGAAATTGACTGTATTTCACCAACGATATATTTCTTCTCGATGACAGAGTGGTTAAAATGATTTTTAAACCAAGACAGCAAAATAAAGCAGTAATAAAATCAATAAAAGGTGCTTAAAACATTCCTTCTATTAGGTAATGGCATTTAAAATATCCGTAGCTTGTAATGGCACTTAGGATATGCCCGAAAATCAATGAGCTAAATTACTTATTGAACTAGTTAATTTGAACATTGAGTTTTATATGTATATTGATAAAGCAAGCGACAAGAACCCTGGGTGTGTTCGAATTCCACGGTCAGATATCTCCCTCTGCCGGGAAAGAACCTCTGAAAACTCCACCAGAGATTCCTTTTTTCTTCTTTTTTTTCCTCTTTTCTCTCTCTCTCTTTTTTTTTTTTTTTTCTTTCCAAGCAGGAACACTAAAGGATGTAACAACTGAAAACTCCACGAGAGGTCTCAAACTCTGCAAGGTTTGTAAATTATTGTTGGTTTTGCCAAAATCTTTGAAGTTTTACGATCCTGAATAGCAACACAAAACCTTCAATTGCACCCAAAATACCATTTGGTATTTTGAAATAGCAAAATATTACCACTATATACAAAAATATACAAAAACCATGTGGGAAAATTGTAGAAAATAAGGGGATATCATGGTGCTTTAAAAACTGTGTGATCACCCTCAACAACTTATATATTTTTCATGTTAGTAACTCGTCCATGTAGACTCTGAAGTAACAGCCTCAGGTAATACTTTTTTTTTTCCTAGAAATAAAAGTATGTAAGACAAGTTCTGTGTCAGCTTCTGCTCCTGAGGTGCAAAAACCCTTCTCCAAAGTCTCAGCTGAGCTCGTTTCTCCTTTACACGGTGCAAAAACCTCTACAAAATCTGAGAGGCTGAAGGGCATTGGCTTTACCTGACACGGTCCCTGGGGAAGAAACCAAACACTAATAAAGATTTCTACCTATTTTCGTGGACTTTTATCGCTGCGGTAGCGGGATCCCTGCCGTCCCCGGAGGCTCTGGGACGAGGGGCACGAGGGCGGTGTCGCTTTCCCGGGCCGGGTCGCAGGGACAGCACCGGCGCACCTGGAGGGGGAGGATTGAACCCGGTGTTGGCACTCGCACTCTGTCCCAGGGCTCCCACCCCCGGGCGGGACGGCAGGGCCGGGGCTGCGGCCGCAGGGATTCCTCACTCTCCGAGAGGTCACGGAGATCCCTGGCCCTGGGAAAGGCGAACGCCACCCTCATCTTCCATGGGAGCAGCCGCGGGGGCCGGGACGCCCCAGAACCACCGTCCCGGGAGGATCGGGGCCACTCACAGAGGGATGGGGGGAAATGCAGGGAAAAGATGGGGGAAAGAAGAGAAAAAAAGGGGAGGGAAAAAGAGGGGTTAAAAAAAGCGGGGGGAGAAAAAGAGGAGAGAGGGGTGAAAAAGAGAGTAAAGGGGTGAAAAAGAGAGGAAAGGGGGGGAAGAGGGGAAAGGGGGAAAAGGGAAGGAAAAAAGGAAAGAGGGGGAAAGGGGGGGAGGGGAGAAAAAAGGGGGA
>VZRQ01004128.1:144154-157499 GCA_013397975.1 Machaerirhynchus nigripectus | reverse complement strand
AGGAGGGGAAAGGCGGGCAACGGCAGAGAAAAGGAGGGGAAATGGAGAGGGGGAAAGGGGAGGTACCGCAGCTGAGGGCCGCCCCGTTCCCGCCCTTTCCCCACCTCGGGGCGGAGCAACGCCGCAGCCCCAAGATGGCGGCGGCACCCTCCCAAGATGGCGGCAGCACCCTCCCAAGATGGCGGCGGCACCCTCCCAAGATGGCGGCGGCACCCTCCCAAGATGGCGGTGTTACCTTCTCAGGATGGCGATGGTCCCGTCCCAAGATGGCGGCGTTCCCCTCCAAAGATGGCGAACNGAGCGGCGCCGCGGCGCTGAGTCACGGCCGGGCCGGGAGCGGGGCCGGGCCGGGAGCGGGGCCCTGAAGAAGCCCGGGGCCGGGAGGGGGCTCGGCGGAGCGGGACGGCCCCGGAGCCGGGAGGGGACCCTGTCCCTCCGGCACCCCGGGTAATGTGGGCCTAATTCCGCTCCCCCCCGGCGGTGCCGAGCGGTTTTAGAGTCAAAAATAAAGCCCTAAATCGCAGGAGGTGCCCGAGCCCACGGTGGGTGGCAGCGGGATCGGTCGCTGCTCGCTGTTCGCGGGCGGTGTCGGGGTCGCGTCCCCCGCAGTGCCATCGGCCCGTCCGGGGACAGGCTCCGAGGGCAGCGGAGCGCCCTTGTGCGGCTGTAACCCCGAGCGGTGACAACACAGCCATGGCCCCCCTCGCTTCCAGCCCCGCTGGGTCGCCTCCGCCACGGGGGAGGGGGGTCCCTGCTCCCCCCTCCAGTTTGCGGCAGCGACTGACAGCCGTTTGTCCTTTCAGAATAGGAAAAGTGGGAAATCAGAAGCGAGTGGTCGGAGTGCTGCTGGGTTCCTGGCAGAAAAAGATCCTGGATGTGTCCAACAGTTTTGCAGGTGAGTTCGGGTGTCCTGCCCTTCTCCAAACCCACTGAATTATTTAGTGGATGGGTTGTGTTAGGGTTTTGGAAGACACCCTGATCCATGCATGTACAAATCACCCCATATCCAACAACAAATGCAAACTGCTGTCAACACCCCTAAGTAAAGCACGCTCTCCTCTAGCAGCCAAAAATACTCAAACCCAGAACATTTCGATAAACATTTTCATTCGGGAAGCTGGTTTCTTAAACGCTGGTGTTTTGTTTTATTCCCAGTACCTTTTGATGAGGATGACAAGGATGATACCGTGTGGTTCCTGGATCATGACTATCTGGAGAACATGTATGGAATGTTTAAGAAGGTCAATGGTGAGTTGAGATCCTCTGACAGGGATACACTCCCAAAAACTTTAAGGGCTGTGGAAAAGGGAATTCATATTAATCACAGAATCCTTAAGGTTGGAAAAAACCTGTAAGATTGAGTCCAGCCATCAACCAGCACCACCACTGTATTCTCCACTGACCATGGCCCACATCCACGCAGTTTTGAACACTTCAGGAGTGGGACTTGCATCTCGAGATGTCAGGTGCAGGCTGTTGGACCCTGAGAGCGACACAATTAACAGAAGCTGTTAAATACCCAGTGAAGGGGCCAGCAGGAAGGTTGTGGGTCAGTAAGAGCGATGAGTGAGCAAGGTCACTGCTCAAGCCATGGCCTTGTAGTCCACTTCCCTCTCAGACTCTCACCCTTTGATCTGCCTACCCAGTCTCTGCCCAGGTCTCTCTACTGGCACCTCCCCAGGGTTCTGATGCCAAATCCTTTCTGCTTTTGCTCAGCCAGAGAAAGAATTGTGGGGTGGTACCACACGGGCCCGAAGCTGCACAAGAATGACATCGCCATCAATGAATTGATGAAGAGATACTGCCCCAACTCTGTAAGTGGGGCCACCCTTGGCCTTTGAGGTTGTTCTCTCTCTTTCCCTAGAAGGGGCATCTGGGAAGCCTTGTCCCCCACAGCATGGTGGCTGTTAAGTGATTGAGGAACTGGGATCAGGAGGTTTTGAATCATTGTCTCAGTGCCTGCGGTTACCCCTCTGAGCAGCCTCGTGCTGATGCTGTGGAGGGAAGAGCTAGATTGGGTATTTTTTTCCTACTGTTTGACCAAAATCCAGTTTTCTGCATGTTTTCTGTCTCCCCGAGGTGCTGGTGATCATCGATGTGAAGCCGAAGGACCTGGGGCTGCCCACAGAAGCCTACATCTCAGTGGAGGAGGTCCATGATGTGAGTGTTGACTGTGTGCAGTGTCCCAGTCACGCCTGGGAGCACTTGGAGGCTGTCACTTGTGGGCGTCACTGGCTGCAGGTGCTCCCAGGTGTGTCCAGGTGTGCCCAGTCACTGCGGGCCTGCCCCGAGCAACTCGCTCCTCGCTGAGCCCCATGCAGACAGACAACACCCAGCAGTGAGTCACTGTAATTGTTGCATTTAAATTAACTCTGGATGTGTACAAAATACTGGATCTTTTTGCCTTTCTGAGGCCTTCACTACAGAGCAGGAGCTGCTCTCCCAAAATGCAACGAGGTTGGATCAGGGAAGAGAGAAATAACTGTGATATTTAGTGAGAATTTCCATTGCTCCCCCCTGGGCACAGACCAGCAAAATGCAGAAATGGGAAGTTACCCAGAGCAGGAGAGAATGCTGGGCAGTCAGGGACACTGATTAAACCAAGGACATCTCAAAGTAGAGCCGTTCCTCTCCGATCCCTTGTGGCCCGTGTAGGGCTGCTTTTCTGGTTTCATGGGTGCAATCCCTCGTGCCCTGGCTAAAATCCCGTTTGCATGTCCCTTCAGGACGGCACCCCGACCTCCAAGACCTTTGAGCACGTGACGAGCGAGATCGGCGCAGAGGAGGCCGAGGAAGTGGGTGTGGAGCATCTGCTGAGGTGAGGGGGAGCTGTCCCGGGCCTGCCCACGCTCCCAGCGGCGTTCCCGGTGCCACTGCCCGAGGATCGTGTTAAACCCACGGCACCAATCCTGGCAGCGCTGGGTCCCGTCCTCCCTCGGCCGTGCTCACACGGCTCCGAGCTGGGCAGGTCCCCAGGGATGGTGCCCAGCAGGGCGGGATTCTGATCCCCATTGTCTCTGCATTTCAGGGACATCAAGGACACCACGGTGGGCACTCTGTCCCAGCGGATCACAAACCAGGTCCATGGCTTGAAGGGACTGAACTCCAAGCTTCTGGACATCAGGAGCTACCTAGAGAAAGTAGCCCTGGGCAAACTCCCCATCAACCACCAGATCATCTACCACCTCCAGGACGTCTTCAACCTGCTTCCAGATGTGAACCTGCAGGAGTTTGTCAAGGCCTTTTACCTGAAGACCAATGACCAGATGGTGGTGGTGTACCTGGCCTCGCTCATCCGCTCCGTCGTGGCCCTGCACAACCTCATCAACAACAAGATTGCCAACAGGGACGCGGAGAAGAAGGAAGGACAGGAAAAAGAAGAAAGTAAAAAGGAGAGGAAAGATGAGAAGGAGAAGGACAAGGAGAAGAGTGATGGCAAGAAAGAGGAGAAAAAGGAGAAAAAGTAAAAGGTGTAGTTTTTTATTTGTAAATTAAAAATCTTGTAAACTAAATCCCTGGTGCTGTAATCTTGTAGGTTGTGCTCGGCCCTCTGCTCCTCCTCACCCAGGCAGGACTGGGGGGTGCCATGTGGAGGCTTTTGATTTGACACGATTATGCTTTAATACAGCACTTTTCTTTCCCCCAGTGTGTCGTTGGGGTGTTGAGGTCTCAGCTCACACACACTCTGTGCTCACTGAGCGTATTCCCATTTTCCAGGGCTAATCCATCACCATCAGCCGATCTCGCACACCACAGCCATCCCGGTGTTTTAGCTGGCTCTGTGCCCCAGCCCCTAGGTGTGTATCCTAGCTGGGATGTTGTCACTGCTGTCACAGCTCTGTGCCAGCGAGGCCCCAGCCCCTCCCTGGGGACAGCGCTGGTGGCTCTGTCACCCCTGGCCGGGGCCAAGCAGCTCTCAGGGCTGCAGGAGGCTGTGAGCCCAGGGAGGCACTGGGACCATCACCGCTGCCACAGAGCGGGCAGGGACAAAATCCTCGGAATTTGTGATCCCAGTGCTGAGCCCCAGCTGCCAATCATGGCCCTGGAGCCTGAGCACTGCACAGACCCCACCCTGGGAGCCATACACCGAGCCAGGGGAAACACTGACCCAGGACAGGCACAGACCTGGGACACACAGGGATCCAGGACACAGGCACAGGGATCCAGCACACACACACAGGGATCCAGCACACAGGCACAGGGATCCAGCACACACACACAGGGATCCAGACACAGGCACAGGGATCCAGCACACACGCACAGGGATCCAGCACACACACACAGGGATACAGGCACAGGGATCCAGGACACAGGCACAGGGATCCAGACACAGGCACAGGGATCCAGGACACAGGCACAGGGATCCAGCACACACACACAGGGATACAGGCACAGGGATCCAGGACACAGGCACAGGGATCCAGACACAGGCACAGGGATCCAGGACACAGGCACAGGGATCCAGCACACACACACAGGGATACAGGCACAGGGATCCAGGACACAGGCACAGGGATCCAGACACAGGCACAGGGATCCAGGACACAGGCACAGGGATCCAGCACACACACACAGGGATACAGGCACAGGGATCCAGGACACAGGCACAGGGATCCAGACACAGGCACAGGGATCCAGGACACAGGCACAGGGATCCAGCACACACACACAGGGATACAGGCACAGGGATCCAGCACACAGGCACAGGGATCCAGGACACAGGCACACCTCGGCAGCTGCTTTGTCGTTTATTGCACACGAAGCCGCGCGGGGCAGGCGGGGCCGTGCAGACCCGGCCGGTTCCCAGCCCGGAGCCGTTGCAGGGTCCCGTCTCCACAGGCCCCCGGACACGTGGACACGCCGGGTCTGTCACCCCGCACACAGGGAGGGGCAGAAGTGACATCCAGGTGACATCTCCGCAGCCCGGTGGGCAGCAGAGGGAACACAGGAGTGCGGGCAGAACCCGGGATCTGGGCAAAGGCTGGCAGGGCCCTGGCAGTGCCCAGAGCCCCCAGGGCTGCTGCGGAGCACCAGCTCCGAGCAGAAACCACATCACTTAAATACAGCTGCCCAGGGGCCACGGGTTGCAAATCAGGACACGCCACAGATGCGCTCAGCCAGGCTCTGGCTCCAGTGGCTGCGGGTCTGGCCAGGGAAGGGGCTGTCCTGGCGCTCAGACAGTGCACAAGAGCCCCTCAGAAGCATCATCCTGGGGGTCCCTGTCATTGTTGCTGGATTCTGGGGGCAGGATGGGGCCCAGAAGTCAGGCTGAAAGCCATTTTCCCCCTCACCTGCCACTACCGAAATGCCATCAAAAGGCAGCGAACAGGAAGGGGAAGAGCCTTTACCAAACACAGAACTGTGTCTGCGAGGGGGGCCAAGAAGCCCTGTGCCCCCCCTGCTGCCCCCCAGCCCTTCTGCGCCAGCCCTTGCGAGCCAAGCCCTTGTGTCCTCCTCTCCATCACCCCTCGGATTTCCTTAGGGAGGGAAGCACAGCCCCGTTCCCCCCGGGCCACGCCAGTGCAGACCGTGCCCGGGAACAAGAGCCCCAGCGTCCATAGGGGCCTGCGCACATCCCGGGGAGGGCTCAGCCCTGGGCACCGGCCGGCAGCGCTCTGGGAATGCCCCACAGCTCCATCACTCCTGTCCAAACCCTTCCGTCTCCTCGATGGCGTAAAGCAGCTTCTCCTTCAGCTGTTCGTAGCTCTTGTAGGGAGGGAGATCCAGGCGGTTGAAGCTGGGGAGAGAGCGGAGGCTGGGACACAGCCGGGAACAGCAGTCCCATCCCATGGGATGGAGAGCCCCATGCAGCCCCGCAGAGTTCCCCACGGCCCCGCGCGCTCCCGCCCAGCCAAGGGGCAGTGACTTACCACGTGTGGCTCCGTGGCAGCCACGTCTCTTTGCCAACTTTATCAATGCAGAATTTCTGGGGCCCATTGCTGCCTGTTAATGACAAGCACAGCAAAGCTCATTACCAGACCAGGAGCTGAAAAAGAAACCCCTCACACACACACGGAGATCCACCGTCATGGGCCTACGATCCCAGGGACACACAGGGCGTAAATCCACGGCAGCAACCCCTGCCTGTTTGCAGAGAGGACGTTCAAAAACCAGAGGAGAAAGCAAAATGCAGATTCACAGCACCGAGGGGAAAGAGCATCATCTCTGAGCACGATGGCTCCGTAGCCAGTGCTAAAACTTACTGATCTGTAAACCCTCAGGATTGTGCAAGTCCATCCAAGACTTTTAAAGGACCTGGCACAGGAAATCTGAGTCACTGAGGTGGCTTTTTAACAGATTGGGAATGCTGGAGAGGTTCCAAGGGGTGGAAAAAGCTAATACACCAGCAAGAACAACTGAGGGGGTTAAGCAAGCTGGTTGGCTTGACACGAATGCCAGGAAAGTCAAGGAAAGGCTGGTACAGGCCCCAAAAAGCAGCAAATTAAAGGATGAGCAGAACCACACTGTGGTTTTCTGAAAAAGAGGCTTTGTCGCGCAGGAATAAAAATTCAATCAGAAATCCAATCTCATTCAGATTGAAATCACAAACCAGCCCGACAAAGTTAACCCTGGCAGGGCGGTCACAGCCAAAGAACGTGTCTGGAAATGGGACAACACCAGATGGGAGCACCGTGTTCAGACCTCGCAGCTGCTTTCCTGCTCACGTGCTGCATGTACTCTTCCTGGACAGGGACAGGGACAGGGACAGGAAGGTGCCACCCCCACAGGTCCCCCAGGACACACCGATGAGCTCAGCAAAGCCCCCGACGGGCAGGCGGCAGGTCCCCGTCACGAACTGCAGCAGCCGGATCCTCTTCTCATTGTCCATCTCCTTAACCACCTGCAGCAGGAACACAGCAGCTGAGTGGGATCCTGGTCCCATCCCGCAGGATGGCTCCTGCCAGGGCACCCCACGCCCTCAGCTGGGCTCAGACTGACCTGCCAGAACCACTGGATCTGTTTGCTGTTCTTGGTGTAGTGCCTGTAGATGGTATTTTTCTGCCAGTCGTTCATGTCGATCTCCTGCATCCCGCACAGCATCAGCTGGGGACAGGGGACACTCAGCTGGGGACAGACGGGGCCCTGCGCCCGCGCTCCGAGCACCAGCTCCCCCGGTGCCAGCCTTCAGCTGGCCCAGGCACCAGCCCTGAGGCATCTGGGACGAATTCCTCCCATCCAACCAGATGTTCTCTTGCCAATGGACCCAACGAGCCACCCGCAGACCCAACACCCCAGGCTGTACCCTCGTCAGCACGGCCGACAGGCACAGAGCTTGAGCAGGGTCACCATGTGCCACTTTGCATCCACGTCCCCACCCCAGGTGCCAGCTCACCTCCAGCTCCTTCTCGTCAAAGTAGCGCAGCCACTCGAGTGGCACCACCTCGTTGAAGCCGTCCAGGAACGCCTTGGTCTGTTCCTCCACGCCCCGTGTGAACCTCCAGTCCGTCAGCAGCCTGGGGAGGCAGACGGGGTTGGCACAGAGCCAGCACCGCTGGCCCGGCACGGGGAAACCCCAGGATCCCTCCTACAAGCAGGGAGGGTCCCGGGAGTGTGGGGAAGGGGAGAGGGGCTCCCTCAAAGCACCAGGGCTTCCCTCAAGCCCCACTGGTGGATTTCTCTCTCTGCCCCGAAACCCGTGAGCAACATTCAGCCCCGAGCACAGCACAGCAGCCTTAGGAGCTCCAGGGGTACAAAGCACATCCCCTGGCTGGAGCTGAGCTGGCCCTGGCAGCCCCCAGGCAGGCAGGGGGAACAGCCATGGGATGGGAGAGCAGCCTCAGCCTCTCTCCCCTCTCCTTTTTCCTGAAAGTACTGGCAACTGCCCAGCCCGCAGCAATCCAGACTGCAGCAGAGCTCGGCCAGCCGCGCCAGCCCGGGCTTGTCACAGGCCACGTAGCCCAGGGAAGCGGCCACGTCCCAAGCCCCACGGTCCCACCCCTGCAGCCGCTGGGGGCGGGTGCCCGACAGGACCCTTGGGACGGCCACTCACATGATGTACTCCTCCTTGTTCTCCTCCGTCACACGGATGCTCTCACCACCCTCCTTCAGCTCGTGGGTGGTCACCTTGCCCAGGATCTCCATGTCCTGGATGAAGTACAGCTCCAGGCCGCACTCCTCCAGGCTGTTCTCCCTGAGGGGGACACTGGGATGTGATTCCTGATGGAGGCACCCAGCAGCAGCGAGGGGCTGCGGGGAGAGCTCTGCCCGCCCGGAGGAGCGCGGGGCACTCACTTGGTCCAGACGATGGAGTTGTAGAACTCGGGGTCGATGGACTCCAGGTCCTTCAGCGTCGGGCGCTTGTTCAGCATCCGTTTGTAGAAGGGCAGCGTGAAGCCGGTATCGATGAACTTCCCGTGGTACAGAGCCTGGGGAGGGGACAGCGGGTCACGGGGGACCCCAGGATGCAGCCCTGGGGGTGAGACAATGCTCCACCCTGGGGCCCTGATGGGGCAGAAGGGACTCATTGCCGGGCTCCTGCGCTGTGGCACTTGCTCCTGGCTGGCACGCACGGTGGGAAAGGGTGGGCTGCCCCAACAGCACTGCCCAGGGCGGGTGGGCTGCAGCCCCTCTCCCTCCCCACCACAAATTCCACTGCGTCTCCCTCTCCGCTCACAGCTCTATTAAGAGCACTTGTTTAAACAGAGCTGTGCTGTGGCTTCCCTGAATCCCTGGCTTCCAGGAGCCCCGAGGCAAAGGCAGCCAAAAATAATGCAGACGCTTGTCTAGAACAGCCCAGCGGTGAGTAATAGTCTGGGGTTTTATTGGTATCCTGCGAGGCGGGGTAGGGCAGGGCAGGGCAGGACAGCGGGGCCGGAGCCGCCTCCGCGCACACCCCGCGGGGCTGCGGGCCAGGGACCCTTCCCTGGGCCCGGGCAGCCCCGGCAGCCCCCCTGCCAGCCCGGGGCACACTGGCCTGGAGGAATCCGAGACAAATGGGAGGAGCTGCTCTGGAGCTTGGGCAGCTGGAAAATCTCACACTGCTGGGACTAAAAATAGTCCCTGGAGCTGCAGACCCGACAGCACCTGGGGTGACAGCCAAAGACCTGGAGCCATCCATCCCCGCCACAACTCCTGGGAAACCAGGTCTCCTCCGGCCCCACAGCCATTCCCTGGATTTAAAATGCTCACCCCACAGCATCCCCTTGAAGGCCCACCTCCCATGGACCCACAGGTGGGCAAGAAGGGGCTCAGGGAGGGCAGCAGTGCCGAGGCCAGCACAGCTGTGGCACACGGAGCTGCCCCTCGCCCTGCTGAGCAGCCCAGCCCTGGAGCCACGCCCCAGGCTCTCACCATGGCGATGAAGCGGCCGATGAAGCGGAAGTAGGTGAGGTGGTCGGGGTTGATGGAGGAGGCGGGGTTGATCTGCAGGCAGTAGTTGTTCTTGCCCGCGTACTCAAAGAGGCAGTACATGGGGTTGAGCACCTCGTGGGACAGGAGGAAGAACCACTCCCTGGGATGAGACAAGGGGAACGCGGTGACAAGCAGCTCAGGGAGCGGACAGTGTATGTCCCTGCACCAACCAGGTGCCCACCTCCTCAGGGTGCCAGGCAGGTGTTGGGCACTGGTGTGCCTGGGTGAGGGTGCCTCCCTCCCCGAGGTGCTGTGTGGGGTTTATGAAGTGTTTCTGGAGACCCCAGCTTGCTGCACGCCCTGCTCAGAGCATCAGGAACCCCGTCAGGTGCCACACACTCAGTCCCAGCTGGGCTGTCCCACACATACACACCCCAGTGCACCCAGTCCCTCTGCACACGCTGCCCCAGGAGCCCCACGCCAAGCTCGGGACAGCACCATCCTGGCTTTGCTCCCCCAGCCGTGCAGGCAGACAGGAATCCTCGGACGTGGAGGCAGCCCCGGCATCCCGTCCGTGGTTCTACCCTGTGGTAGAACAGCATGACGTAACCTACCATAGGGTAAAACCACTGGCAGGACACGGAGAGAGGTGGAGCAGGAGCAGGAGCCAGGGTAGCAGCCCCACAAAGGGCAGCAGGTGAGCATGGGGTGGCAGCGGGCAGGGACACACCAACCCAGCTCCAAGAAGATGTCCCAGGTGAGCCAGAGGGGCCTCACGGGCACACAGGACCCCCTCAAGCCAAGCCACAGCCCATGCCCTGTGCTAACACCATCCTGGGGCAGCAGCAGAGCTGCAGCAACCACATCACACCCTGTCTGCCCTGGCACACACTGACTGTTGGAACATCAGAGCCTGTTGGCTAGAGGGAGATGAGGCCACTCAGCCCATCACCCCTAAACCTGGGGGCAGCAGGGGAGCCCCACCTGGGTCCCCTGTGCTCTCACTGCCAGGGACGGGCCAATGCGATGTTTTCAGGGTGTTCCACCACTCCTAAAACCCAGTTTCCCACCTGAGCACCCCTGGACTCCTCTGCTCAAGGACTGGGAGCCCTGAGTGCAGCTGCCTCGTGCCTGCGCTGCCCACAGGACACAGGGCACAGGCAGGGCACGGCCCCGTGGCTCGGCACGCCGCGCTCACCTGGCAATGCCACCGTAGTCCAGGCCCTCCTCCCCTCGCATGATGATGTACAGCCGGCGCCGCAGGTCGTACGGCTTCATGTTCATGATCTGGGGACGAGCAGGGAAGTGTCACCACCGCCGGGGCCAGCTCCACTCCTGAGGGCCAGCTCCACCCCTGCCCAGCTCCGCAGCCCTGGCACCTCCCTACCTGCTGGAAGGAGTCCTCGAAGAGCGTCTGCCGGGACACGCTGATCTTCACGTGGCTGGGCAGCGCGTTCGACTGCAGGCAGGGCAGAGGCACGGGGCTGTGTGAGGCTGGCATGGCCCTCCTCACCCACACCTGCCCACAGGGCTCAGGGCACCCACGCAGCCGCCCACAGCCGCTCTACTCACGTGGCAGAGGAAGCGGAACTGGTGGTACTTCCAGCGAAAGCTCCGGTCGTAGGCGCCCGGGGAGCCGCCGTGCTTGCTCCTGCCAAAGCAGCAGGGCCTCGGTCACACCCCTGGCCTCGAGCGGCCCCCATTGCCAGCCAGGTGGAACGAGGGTCACTGGGGTGCAGGTCTCCTCTGTCAGAGCCCACGCGAGCCCCAGACCCACGGCTCGGGGCTTACCCAGACTCGAAGCCCGGGCGCGGGTCCTTGAAGGTGGTGGTGCGGGTGTTGTGGTCCACGAAGTACCGCACGCTCTCGTTCGTGTACTTCATCTCCCAGCCCGGCGGCAGCGGCGGCTCCTGGATCATCCTGCTGGCAAGGAAGGGCTCACCCGTCAGGCCCTTTGGGCAGTCCCCCCCTGAGCTACAGCTCCGTGCCAGGCAAAAGGAAGGATCCCTGGCGTGGGACTGGCGAGCGACTGCCCGCACCCCGAGAGAGGAGCCCTGCCTGGGCAGCACTCCGGCCACAGGCACGGCTCTGTCAGAGCTTCACTCTCCATCTGTGGGATGCATGGCCTCAGTGCAGGCCAGCAACAGGTCCTCAGCCAGGGCAGCTCCCTGGAGACCAGCACCTCCCCAAACCCTGCTCCCCCCACAGCCACCTACCCCTGCGTGCGAGGGTCTTCCCACTGCGTGGTCCGGGTGTTGTGGTTCACGTAATACACTCGCCCATTGTCCTGTCTCTTCTCTAGGAGAAAAGGGAGAGGAAGCATTAGCTGGAGTCCTGGGAGCAGCCCTCCCCTTCCCACCTCACAGGAAGTTTGTCAGCTCCCCCATTCCACCTCCCTGGCTCGTTTGGAAAAGGCAGGATAAACCCCACATTCCGTCTGCGTGCCCGAGCTGCCTCAGCCCAGCAGTGCCAGCGTGCGGGAGGTGCCAGGGCAAGGCCAGCGCTGCCAGGCCGGCACAGGGGCTGTGCACAGCCACACACCCTCATGGCACACACACACCCCCTCCTGGGACATGCAGCAGCGTCCCTCCACATGGATCCACGGTGCTTTCCCAAACTCCCTGCACGGCCTTGCTCCAGTGCACACGTGTGTGAACACACACCCCCTCCTCGTGCTGCACACAGGCACAAAACAGCCCCACCACACACACCAGCCACCCTACACACACCCCTGCCTCCCCGGCACTGTGTGTGCCCTGCACCTCCTCCTCCTCCATGTGCTGCATCACTCCCACATGCTCAGCCCTGCACCATGCAGGCAGGGACACCCTGTCACCTCCCTGTCACCCTTCTGGCCAGTGCCAGCCCCTCGCTCCATCTCACTCCTGGACTGTGGACAGCAGCCCCCAAACGATGGCCAGGACTGCATCCACCCCAGGGATCCCATCCATCCTGGCAACCCCCACCTGAGGGTGCTCAGCCCCACGCAGAGCTGTGCCTCCCCAGCCTGCCCAGCTGGCACTGGGGATGGGTCCCTGCTCATTGCTGACGGGAGGTGGGACACCCAGCAAGGGCTTCACCATCGCCCCCATCAAGACACTGCCCCCGTGGACTCCCTGAGCAGCCTGGGTCCCTCTGTCCGGCTCCAAGCTTCCACAATTTTAACCCCTCTCCTGCTCTCCCTGGCACAGCACAGCCCAGCTGCACCCAGGAGCATCCCAGCCTGCCATCTCCAGGGATGCTCTGGCCATGGAGGGGATCTCTCTGTCCTGGGGATGACACAGGGACTTTTCAAAATGTCCCGGCACACAATGCTTGGGCCATGTGGGTACAACCAGCTCTGCTCCTGCCAGCTCCCAGCCCTGCTACAGACCCAGGCAGAGCATCCTGGAGGCAGCACGGCAGCGGCACAGATCCCTGCTCGCCAGAGGAGGGGTCTGGGGACAAGCAAGGACTTGGATCCCCAACATCTTCCCCTATCTAAAGAAAAATCACAAGCACTTCTGCATTCAGCAGCTGAGAGAGGCTGGGAACTCCTCAAGAAAAAGGAGAAAAAAGGAGAAAAGAAGCTGAATTTCACATCAGAGATCGTGCTAGTCACAGGCAGACAGCCCCACGTGCAGCCAAGCACAGGGAGCGCAGACTCCACGGCCACCCTTCCCAGTAAGGCCAGGGATGGGAGCAAGGGGGCCGCTGGCAGCACGGTGCTCCCCGCGGGATGGGCAGGGTCCTGCTGCCGGTGACAGGAGTGTCCCCTGGGGGCCATGCAGGAGCAGGTGAGGCAGCGCAGTACTTACCCCAGCCAGGAGGAAGGGGCCCCAGAGGATCATTGTCGGACGGGGCTCCGGAGGACTAGAGACAACAGAGAGAGCAAAAACACGAATGAACCCCAGAGCTGGGATGGCTGGGAGGAGCAGAACATAGAGGTGAGCTGGCCAGCCTTGCTTCCACTCGCCTCTCCTTGGCCCACAGCTCCCAGGATATCAAAAAAAAACTTGCACACTCAAGGGGGGTTAAAAAAAGAAACAAAAAAAGCAAAAGCCAAAAAAAGAAA
>VZRQ01004128.1:120563-144145 GCA_013397975.1 Machaerirhynchus nigripectus | reverse complement strand
AAAAAAAAAAAAAAAAAAAAGCCCGAAAGCTCAGCCTAAGCAGGGGCTGGGGCAGCCAAGGGGCGGCGGGCAGGGGCAGGGGCTGTGCCGGCCGAGGGCAGCGGGACGGCCCGGAGGGCTCCGGACGTGCGCGGCTGCTCGGCTGCGCCGGCGTCCCCTCCACATACACCTCCAGCCTCCTCCTAGAACCACACACAAGAGGGGAAAAAATATCGCAGGCCTTTCCAATGAAATCATTCCCACAAGCGCTGTCCACGCCCCGCGCTTCCTGGCGGGATGGCGGCCCCCTCCTCCCGGGCAGGGCCGGGTGCGGGATGCGCTGCACTGAGCCCGCATTCAGCCCGCGCAGACGGGCGGCCCCGGCCCCGGCCCCCGCCCCCGCCGCACCGCACAAAGCCCCTTTCTCCTGAGCGGGGGCTGGCCCAGCGCGGGGGGCACGGGCCGCTGTCCTGCCCCGGTGGGTGCAAACCCCCGCCCCAGCCCCGCTGGGCTCCCTGGGGATGGAGGGTCCCCGGGGCCCAGGGCAGGAGGGGACCTGGAAGTGCTTTTAATGGTTAAATAAGAAACGCATCGTTACCCAAAAGGTAAAAGCCCAGTTGCTGGAGGGGGCCGTGTCCCAGCCCCCCGTGCCAGGATGGATGTGAGTCGGCCTGGGCCCAGGGTATGCCAGCGGCAGGCAGACCCGGCCCTCCTGCGTGGAACCAGGGCCCCCCACTCCCAGACAGGCACCAAAACCTGGACGGGTACAGCTCATGGCAGCCCAGCACCGCGGGGATAGCCCAGCACAGTCCATGCCCCCTGTGCCAGGACTGGCACGGCCAGCAGAGCTCGGACCTGCAGCAGTGTCCACTCCCTCCCACCGAGTCGTGTCCAGAGGTAGCACCTCACTGGCACCTAAAACCAGCTAATTAAAGGTACCAGGGCAGGGCTCCTGCAGCTCCTGCAGCTCCCCACAGCCCCTGGGAACAACCTGGTCCCCGTGCCAGAGACCCTTCGTGCAAGGGATGCAGCACCGGGACGTCTGCTGGGAGAGTGGTCCCTGGCTTCACCCGAGCCCCGCAAACTGTGCCTTTCCCAGGCTCTGCCCCACTGCTTGTCACCCCCCCTACCGTCCCCTCCAGCAAGGAGGGCAGAGGGATGCTGGAGGCGAGGGCGAGTCAAGCAGAAAGCCCCTGTGGGGCAGGAGGCAGAGCAGGAGCCATCACCGCTGGCAGCAGCACTCGAAACAAAAAGTACAATCGTTTCATCAGGCTAAATTTGGAGCTCGAGTCCCTCCCTCGGCAGAGCGCGGCCAGGGCGAGTCGCACGGCGCTGGAGCGGCTCCAAGGCTGGCGCTGGCGGGGAGTGAGGGACGGGCCCGGAGCCCCGCTGGGAGCCCCCTCCCAGGGGAGCCCCTCCCAGTGCCCCTCCACTGGGCTCTGGAGAACGGCTCGTGGGGCAGCACAGGCAGGGCCAGCACGGCCCTGCGGGACCGGCTCCCCAGCGAGGCTTGGAAGAGACATCCAGGGAGGGACAGGCAGGGCGAGGAGAGGGGCTGCCCTGCTCCCGCAGCCCCGGGAGCGGCCCCGGTAGTGTCCCACACAGGGTGGACTTTGCACTGCCTACACCCCCGCCCAGAGAGCAGCCGAGCTGCTCGAGGCAGCCCTGAGCTCGCTCCAGTCCCAGCTGGGACTCCTGGCTTTCTCTGAGGAGATAGAAGTCAGTGAGAAGCTGATCCCTCTACGCTGCCCACATTCCCCCCAGACCTGTTCACCTGCCCCTGGCACGAGAGCAGTTTCACCAGTGCACGGGGCTGGACCGCTGCTCTGTAAGGCAGAACCACTCCAGCCTGGCCCTTTCCCAAGCACTGCTCTCCCTGCAGCCCACAGCCACCAGCACTGCTCAGGTCAGCAGAGGTGCTCACCCCCACTGCTGGGTCCAGATCCACAGCAAAGGTATGGCCGGGACAAGCGTGGTCCCTGCCAGAAACAGAATGGTTGAGACCATTCTCTGAGCAAGGAAACGCAAATACTCAGCCCGCCCCGGCCCCGAGGGGAAGCAGCAGAGGAAGCAGGAGAGAGCTGGCCAAGTCCAGCTTGTTCCCTGCGCCCTCTGGTCCCTGGCTCCTGCAGCCCTCTCCACTTGTACCCTGGGCCTGCAGCTCCTGCTGCACCCAGGGCCCAGCCACGCTGTCCTCAGCCCAACAGAGACCCGGGGAGGGACGAGCTCAGGCCCCAGAGCCTCCCGTCCTGCTACACATCAGCTCCCACGGCTCCCTCAGCTCCAGCAGCAGGTTCTGCAGCCCCCTAGGTCAGCAGCAAGGCTTGTCTGATGGGAGCCACAGGAGAATGTGTGCCACTGGCACTGGAGAGACCTTGGGCACAGGCTGCTGAGAACACCTCCCACCACCCTTCAGGGCCGTGCAAGCTGGTTTATAAAAAGCAAGTCACTCCCCCTGGCCTGTGCAGGCAGCTGAGGAGTTTGTGGGCTCCCATCCAGGCACCGCTCTGAGCTCGCACAGACCCCACGCAGCCCAGCAAGTGCCTTCCCACGCTCCGTGGCTCCCACGCAGGCCCCGGCGAGACCAGCGGGACAGCCAGGTGAGACCCCCACCACCGCCACGCCCGGCTCTCACCTGGTACAGGAACCTTTGGCTGAACTGCTGCATGGCCCCTTGGAGCTGGTTGCGCTGCGACTGCCACTGCTCGTAGTTCCTGACGTACTCGGCCGTGGGGCGCTGCCACGTGGTGGTCCGGGTGTTGTGGTCCACGTAGTAATACCTGCCTCGAGGATCCACGCGCTTCTCCCACCTGGAAGCACCCAAGGAAGCTGTCACTGTGTGTCCCACACAGCTTGGCGGGTCCTGCGGACTGACACCCTCTGACACCACGGCTCCGTGCCCAGCTCCAGCAAAACCACTGCTTTCACACCTAAAGGGGCTCTTCTGGACAAGGACCCACCGAAAGGAAATACAAAGGACGAGTAACTCTTCCAGTAGCTCCTGCAAGGGCACACGAACACTGACAGGATGCTGGGACACCAGTGGAGCTCCTGCCAGGATGCCACGAGCATCCCTCCAAGACAGCCGAGCGAGGCAAGGCCTGGAGCCCCCGAGCGCCTTACCCTGGAGGAAGGGGTCTCTCCCACGTCGTGGTCTTGTTGTTGTGGTCTACATAGTAGACTCTACCATTTGGCAGCTCCCGCTGTTCCCACCTGCAAGAAAAATAAAATCATGAGGCAGGTGACACCTGCTGGCACCAAGAACATCCAGAGAGCGGCTGCCCCTGGTGGGTCAGGGAGCCCAGCCCCTCACATCCTTGGCATTCCAACCTTTACTGGACAGGTCTGCATGGCAGCTGCTGGGCCTCCTAGATGGAGACTCTGGGAGAGGGGCTGCACTCTGCTTCCTTAACAGGCATAACCTGGAACATAAATTCCTAATTTCCCCCAGAAGGGTCGGCATAAGATTTCACACAGGGTCAGTTTTATGCCCTGTGTTTCTAATGTTTTTGTTTGGTTTGTCCTAATACATCTTCAAAGGGGAGTGTTTGAGTTTGGGCTGGGGCTGGGTTCTCTCCCTGGCAGCCCTGGGCTTGCTGCTGACAGCTACAGCTTAAACACACGCGTGGCCACGGCACTTGGGCTGGGGTGGCCCTGAGGACAGCCCGGGTGACAACGAGCCTGGCTTTACAGGGCCACACTGGAACCATTCTTTGTGTGAATTCATTCATTAATTTACCCTGGCAAAGGTAAAAGCTCTGTGGAGCCCATGCTTTCTTGTCAGCTTTTATCCTGCAGCAGAGGAGGCGAGCCAGCAGCTGCTGACAGATAAAGTGTTCTCCTGCCACACTTCTGCTCCCGCAGGCCTCTCTCCCCATTCAATCTTCTGTCTCAATTAATCACCATAAAAAGCTCTAGGAAATTAATACACCAGCTTCTGTGTGACAGCAAGGGAGCCAGCCCAGGCTGGCAGGGAGCAGGCAGCCCCAGGGATGGAACTGCTCCGAGTGCTGGTACCCCCCAGCCCGGGCTCGTTCCAGCTCAGCCCCGCAGCTCCAGGGACAGCAATGCCATCGGTGACCTCACCACAGCCACACACCTGCTGGGACACAGCTCAGCTCCATCGCAGCCTCTGTGGCACCCATGCAACACCTGCACATGTTGCTTCTGGTCAGCAGCACTGGAGCTTTCTCCTCCCTGGACCAGGTCAGGGATACCCACTGGTGTGTGAGTCCAAGGCAGGACCTGCTGTGCCCCTACACCATAAGGGTGAGGGGCTGCCAAACCTGACACTGCCCAGTTTCCTGGTCACAAACCATGAACTTGGTGCTTCATGGGCATAAAAGCACCAGGACAGGTAAAACAAGAGTGAAATCTCTAAAGAGAACATCAGCACAGCTGGGGTGTCCTAAGACACGAGCATGTCCACCCCATGAGATGGATGGCAGAAGGTGCCCAGGCACCTTAAGGGCAGTGGAATAGCCCTGGACAGGTTCTCCAGTCTCATTAACAACGGGTTCTCTGATCCATACAGCTCTGAGGACTTGGAAGGTACCATTCCTGTGGCTACTGAGACCAGAATTCCCAGGATGAGAATTCCTCCAGGTTTCTGGATCCCTCTGGGTGTGCTCGTGACTGCAAAGAGCCACACAGGATTGAGGAGAGCTGCTGGTGGTGGCAGCTACTGCTTAATGTCCCCTGTCCCCACCTTACCCCCTGTAAAAACACCGATGAGCTCACTAACTCCTCCCCAGCAGCTGCTGGGTGATGTGAGGAGTGAGTCTGACAAGGACTGGGTCACCCTGCTGCCACACAGAGATGGGGACACTGGGGACACTGGGGACAACCCACGCTTGCTCAGACCACCTTGCCCAGCTCCACATGGCCCCCAACATGGGAGATGCATGGTTTTGGGAGCGCTGGATGGTGGGAGCTCTTCCCACATGCACCACACTGCAACCACAAAGCACCCAACGTGCCGCTCCCTGCCAGCTCTCCTCCAGCTGCCCACAGGCTCACGATGGCCGTGGATGCAGGGAGCCACAGGCACTGGGAAGTGGCAGAGCTGAGGCAACCCTGCAGTCCAAACAAAACGCCCTCCTTACGTAAGAAACCACAGCCCCGTGGGTTCTGCCAGGCAGCATAAAGCACCTCTTTGTGCGGGCAAGACAGGGCCACATGCCCCCCGCTCTGGCCGCCTGTCCCCACACAGGATCATCCCTGATAGGATCCAGATGCAGGAGCCAGCAGCCCCCCTCCCCTCCCTTCACGATCGATCCACTCAGAAACCCCAGCAGGAGAGCCGGGACCCCCAAGGCCTCGGGCGCTGCGGCTGCAGCTCCGGCGCCACACACGCTCCCGGCTCCGCAGGGGAACACTCTGCCCAGAGGATGTGAAGGAGGTTTTGGGCACTGTCGGGGCTGGAATTTCTCAGAATTCCTTCCAGCCCTCTCTAGCCCCTAGGACAGACTCCCAGTTGTGTGAGGGATGCCTTTGAGCTGCCACACCTGGTGCAGATGTTGAGACACGGAGATCTGAGCACAGCAAATCGCTTGGGATCCCCGCATGAACCCAACTGTCTGTCACAGCCCGGTACGAGCAGGGAGGCTGGGACCACCCTCCAGAGGCTGAAGTGAGTACTCCCAGGGAAGGAAGGAGACACTCAGAGAACAGGGCAGGGCTCGGGAGGGACGTGCCTGGCAGCTCTGCAGGGGACGTTGCTCCTGGAGTGGCAGAGCAGAAGCCATCCCCACAGGCCCTGCAGTGCTCTCACAGCCATCTCAGCAAGGGGCTGTCCTGCATCCCCATCTCCCAAGCTGGGCCCCAAACCACCAGTCAGAATAATTTCGTGGTGAGGTGAGCCCGCCAAAAACCAGCCTCCCTGAATCAGGGCTCAAGAGAACTCCAGAAGCTCATTTACACCATTCCAGGGACATGGCGTTGTGCAATCCCAGTTCAGCTAATCCCCATTACCCCAGGACCTGCTCTGGCAGCTCTCTGACAGAGCTCACACCGTGGAGACCTCAATGGATTCAACTCTCTGCTCTCCTTCACCTGGGAAGCCCCTGATCTCCGGTCTCCTCCTGCCCAGGCCAGCACAGCACAGCACAAATGCAGCTCGTGCTGCCCTTCTTCCCCCTACAGATCCCACGGCCAGCACAGAAGGTGCTAACCAAAGGTGTCTCCAGAGATCCAAATTCCAGCTCAGCCTGGAGAATGCCTCACTACCCGTTCAACGTTCCTCTCCATCCATCTCCCAAGGCACAACAGCTTTATCCTCCTCCCTGCTCTGACACACCCGATTCTCTTGTGTGTGAGCTCCACAGGGAGATGGGCAGGGAGGACACGGCCACCTTTCCACCTGGCTGGGCCAGGTTAAATCCAGCCTGGTGTCTCAGAAAGCAGCGCCTGCAGCCTCCCGAGCCTCCGGAATCCTGAGGTATCTGCAGGCTTCCCTGCCCCGGCACAGAAACAACAGCCTGTTTCCAACCCCAGGTGGGGAAAAGGAGACCTTCAGTCTACCTGGTAGGAGCAAAAAGAGGCATAAGCTCTGTCTGGAATAAAGGCCTTTTTGAGAGCACTGGACTTTTCCAGCTGCCTGGAAACAGGAAGCACCCAGGCCAGGAGAACAGAAACCCTCACACACCCGCATAAAGGCACAGTGAGCCGTTAACCCTAATTACCTGTGACTGACACGCGAGCGGGGCCCTGACCTTCCAGGCATCGCCTCAGCCAAAGCAAAATAAACAGCTCCCTTCATCCCAAACACAGGCCATTTCACCCCCCGCCCAGAATTCAAGAAGTCTGATACCAGGGGAGAACGGCACAGCTGCAGCACGCTGGGGGTGAGCCCAGACCCCGACTGCCGCCCCACACCCCGAGCCAGCAGCCCCCAATCCTCTCCAGCCCGTTCCCGATATCCTGTGGAGGAGGATGAACAGCATCCGCGCCAGGAAGAATGAGCACCACTACTCGAGGGTCCTGTCTCCAGCAGTGGCCAGTGCCTCTGTGGTGTCCCCAGAGCAGGCTCGTGCCCTCCTGCCCAGTGGGAACTCCCTGAAAATCCATGCTCACTCTGCTGGGTGTTTTCATCTGACTGATCCCTTGAGCAGCCCCGTGAGAGCGGAGGGCTCTGCCGCTGCCCGGGCACGGATGCTGCTCAGCACGGAGATGCCACCCACTGTTTACTGCCCCAAACACCCGGCGGGCACAGGCCGGACCCCGGCCCAGAGCATCCTGGGCAGACAGGCAGGACAAGGAGCACTGGCTGTGCCAGGCAAGGGGCACAAGATCCCCGGCACCTGCCCCAGGCCCTCCGTGTTCCACTGAGCACCAGCATCTCCACCAGCTCCTGGGGCAGCACCTTCCCTCCCTCCAACAGCCTCTCGTCCCAGCACACGGCAGCGCCCCAGTTCCCGTCCCCCCTCCCCGAGGGCCGCAGGCAGAGCTTACCCGGGGGGCAGAGCGTCCAGGGCGAGCACGGCTGCCCGGGCCGGGGGGGCACTGGGGCCCGAGGCCGCCTCCTCAGCCTCCCCGCAGCTGCTCAGGGCAGGAAGGGCAGGAGCAGCGGAGCCGTCGGCCGCGCCGGACGCCGCCGGGGTCGGAACGCTGGCACCTGTGGCCGGCCTGTCCTCGTCCATGTCCGCGGCACCCACGGCGTCCCCGTTCACTGGAAAGGCAGGGGGCAGGAGGTCAGCACCAGGGAGGGGGCCAAGGTCAGCTGATGTTCCCGGGAAGCAGAGCACGTGGGGGGTCAGAACCCAAGCACGGCACTCTCAGTGCTCCCAGCCTGCAGCAAGGGCAGCGCCTACTTCACCCAGGCTCCTCTGAGAACCACTGCCATTGCCTCCATCCCCAGACAAAAGCAGAAGGTACTTTGCACTTGTGCTCAGTGTCTCCTCTGCCACTGGAAATACGCTGCATCCCGGATGGGAACTCGGGGAATGAGCGGGAGTTCCCAAACAGTGGGTACAGCATCTCCCCTGAGGCAGAATGAAACCCAGGCTCTGCACGCCAGCAGCACTGGAAAGAGCTAAACGTTGCTGGACTCCACTGAACTTTTGGAAAAGGGAAGGGGAAGAGACAGAGCAAAGGAAAACTACAAAGAAAACTGGTGAGGAGGAAAATGCAGAGCAAAAAACTGAAAGGGAATTTGTTTGAGGAATATTTATTAGATAGCCAAAACCCTGAGACCTGGCAGCCCAGCTGAGGAGAACGTTTGCTACAAGACATCCTGACTGGAGTGGTAAAGCAAAAGCTTTACAAACAACCCATGAACAAGAAACAAAGGAGTGAGGGATGCAGACAGATTTCCATGAGTTAGAGCTGAGAAACATAAACTCTAAGGGAAGCCCAAGTATTTAGAAGTATTGTAGGAAAAAGCAGTATAAACCCTCATGGAAGGGAGGCTGAAGAGCTACAGATGCTCTGTGGAAGAGACAGCGCTCAGGACACTCTGCTTGGCAGCTGAAGGGTGGCAGGACAACATCCTCCAGCACCAGAGGGATACCGGGACACAGCAGCAGCTGCAGGTGCCCCCAGGCAGCAGCTGCAGGCAAGGAAGATTTCCAGGTCAGCAACAACTTCCAGAGTCCTGCAGGACCCAGCTGAGGAGGTCTCTGACTGCCCTTCATCTCCAGCAAGCCTGGGAAAAGGCCATTTTAGAAGCTTCAGTCACGTTGTGAGAAGCTTCAAAGGGAACCTGCAGCAGGACCCAGGTGAATGCACTGTGGTCAGTTTGATCTCAGTCCTGGACAAAGCAGGGAAAAGCTGATCCAAAGTCCACCTGATAAGGGCTCCAGGGGGAACACAGCAAGGGCTGAACAATGTGGCTGTGGGGAAGACACACCTGGGAATAATCTCCTTTTATTGTCAGCTGAAATTAGAGCTGTGAGAGACAAATGTAATGGGGATGTTCTTGCAACAGCCTGCTTGAAAAACATGGCAGTGTCACCAAAATGTAGCACAGTGAGAGGGAAGATGTTGGTTTCTAGAGGCATTCCAGGGTGTCCAGCACTAATCCCAGCCACACAAAACACTCTTCTCTCCATCCCAAGTCATTGCTAACGGGACCTGTGGGAGGCACGGAGGGTGGTGAAACAGCAACAAGGACGGCTCAGCCGTAAAGCCACTGGGGAGGCTGTGGCTGGGCCAGTAAAAAGTGCTTTAAATACACCAAAGCAAAAAGCCAAGTTATACTTGGGATCAAAATCCCTGTCCCCGGCCTGAGGGAGCGTCCACAGAGCAAGGAGCCTGGGGAGGGCTGGGCTTTGGCAAAATTGAAATTGCATTGCTCTAGGTTTTCCCAACAAAACATCAAAAAATACCAAACTCCTTCTGAGTTGAACAGTGCATTTCCTTATATCCAAAATGAAGCACTCTGCCTCTCCCTCATCTCCCACAAAAGCAAACGCAGTGCAGAGGAGCAGGAGACGCTCCATGAGAGCCAGAGAAGAAAAACAGATCAATCACGTGTGACTTTATAGTCAGGTACTCAGCAGGTCCCAGTCCTGCTCCACAAGGGATTTATGGCTTTGTGGACAAATCCAAGAAATGACAGAGAAATCTTTCCAAAAATACCCCATGTTGTAAGAAGCAGCCCTGCTTGAGAGGTGGGTTTGTGCCTTGTCTGGTGCTTGACAGGCAGCTGCTTCTCCCCGCTTCAGAGCTCAGAAGACTGATGGGAAATTCAGCCGAACCCTGAAAAAAGTCCACTCAGTGGTGACAACTGTCCTCCTCACTGTGACCCCGGTGACATTGCTGTCCCACTACCCTTCTGAACACCTGGAGCTGGTGACTCCAGAGTGGAGTCACAGAAATCATTCCTGACAGGCAGCACAGACCCTCCCAGTGTGCTCTGCAGAGATACCTGGCTTATCAGAAGTAAAATCAATAAAAATCAATCAATCCACAGGGACGAAATTCCCAGGCACTACAAGATGCATTATCTCAGCAGAGATTCATTTTCTCCACAGCAAACAGCCCCCAGCTCTGCCCCCACCTCCCACGAGCGCCGGGTCACCTGTGCCGTTGGCCACGCCGTTGGCCGTGCCGGTGGCCGTGCCGGTGGCCATGCTGGTGGCTATGCCATTGGCCATGCCGTTGGCCATGCTGGTGGCTGTGCTGGTGTGCTGCGAGCTCTTGGCCTGCTGCCGGTGCCGGCTCCTGGCGCTGGGACTCTGCTCTCCACTCGCCGTGTTCCCCCGGGCCGCCCCGGCCGCATGCCGGTGTGTCCTGCAAGGGAAGGGAACGCGGGAGGTGGCAGACATCACGTGGAAAGCCCCACTCCTGTCTTTTTGCCCTGGTCTTCTGCTGCTTCCTCCCAGCACAGCCACTGGTATCCCCTGGGAAGGGCCAGGATACAGTTCTGTGCCTCTGCTCAGGGCAGTGCCTGGAGCTTCATGCTGCCTGCTCAGACCTGCCCACAGTTCTGGCACACACCTGCTGGTGGCAGAGACCCATGGAGGAGTCACCTGGGTGACACCACCTTGCTTTGTTCACAGGCGGTCACTCCACGTGCCAAGGAGTGGCCCTGGACACTCACGGCCAGACACCTGCTTGCCACCATGGATCCCGGCTTGTTTCACCCACCCCTGCAGATCCCAGGAGATCCCACGCCAGCCCCAGGTCCTGCACCATGGTGGGGACCCTCACCGGGGCCTCGTGCCTGGCTCCGAGCCTTGCACAGAGGCAGATGAGGAAGGTGCTCCCAGGACAGCTGTAGTCTCCAGAAAAGGAGGGGAAAAGCAGTTGGGAAGGATGGGAGCTGAAATCACAGCACAAGTTGTGACCAGCTCAGGTGCAGCTGCTCCATCTCTTGGGGGTCGCTGCCACCCTGGAGCTCACACGCCACCGCTCCCCATGGCCAGGGCAGCCCGACCTCCACAGGCAGAGCACCTGCAGCTCCCCCCAGCAAACTCTTCCCTCTGGACCATCCAGGGCCCCCAAGGCAGCACAAAGGCATTCCTGAAAAAGCTGGGTTTCACCTTAAGAATTCATTCCTGTGAGCAAGGAGGGGGAGATGCTGCCATCCCAAATCTGGGGGGCCTGGAGAGCAGAGGCAGAATCCAGGCACCTCCACCCAGGCCGGCAGCCCAGGCAGCAATCACAGAGGGTAAAGACTGCAGGCACAAGGACATCAGTTTCTCCCAGCCAAAATCTACCTTAAAAGGGCAAAACCCACAAACTGTCCCCAGGTCTCAGGGCTGGCACTGGGAGGGGACAGCAGCTTGGCAGCAACAGGGCACAGATCAGTCATGCCACTCACAGCAGCTCCAGCAACTGGAACCCTCCCACTTGCTCCAAAGCTGCTCTCCTTGGGGAGCGGCTCATGGCAGGGCTGGGATCGGGAGGAGACATGGGAAAGCAGGAGATGGTTGTTGAAAATAGATTAGATGAGAGCCACGGGCAGAGCAGGAGCTGCTGTGATCACTTCAGTGAGTCACAGACCCCCAGGAGGGCAGCCCCAGCCAGGGGCTCCTCACACAGTGAACTCACACTGAAACCCCGGCTGCCCCCAGACGTGGCTCCGTGCTGGGGTTTGCTTTGGCCACCAGCACCCGGGAACGTGGAGCATATGTGGGTACAGAAGAGGCTCCTCTTCCCCCATCAGGAGGTGAAGGTGGGCCCTCACTGCCGTGGCTCAGCAGGGCACGCTGGTACCACCCACCTCCCAAAAGCTGGCTGGGATCTCTCCCCACAGTTCCCCCCATGGTAAGGGTGGAGGCAGCACAGCCCCTTGGAGCCCTGGCCAGAGGGGAGCAGGCAGGTGGCACCAGCCTGTCCCACTGGGAGCAGCCTCTCTGGCACGGGATGGATCTGGCCCCTGCCCTCCTCAGCACAGATGAGCTCAGAACTGCCCAGAGAGTTTTTAGAAACCAAAACAGGATGTTTCCAGGCTGCCAGCCGGCAGCACAGGGTTACCAGCCTGAATTAGCCAGCCCGCCACCCAGCCCAGCCCTCCTACGAGTGCTCCCATCTGGGCATTGTCTTTTAATAGACACTGGAAACAAACCCAGCAAGGCCACAGAGCACGGCGGGATGGGAGCGTGTGCTTAAAATAGGAGCAGGGAAAAAACCAGGCAGAGCACGGATGGGAACAAACAGTGGGGTGGGGTGGGGTGGGGTGGGATGGAGCGGGCTGTGCGGAGGGCAGCCCCTCTTCCACACTGGCGACAAGACCCTGCTGTCCCCCATCGACTTGGGGACCTTGGGTGGCTGCCCCATTGCCCCTCCTGGGCTGGGGCAGATGATGCCAAAGAGTAAAGTGGCATCAGCCAGGTGACATCAACCTTTCCTCTCCCCCTTCTGCCAAGGCGGAGTCCCCTCACCACAGTGGCCAACACGGACCCCAGCCAGGAAACCCAGGAATGGCCAGTTCCTGCAGCTGAGATCCCAGAAGCTCCCTCCCTCATGAGATGCAGCAGAGGTGGCTGCATGTCTCGGTCTCACTCAGCACATCAGAGCCCAAGCTGTGGCCGAGGATGAGGGAGGGCAGACAGAGCACAGGCTGGAGCCAGTGCTGGCTGTGGGAAGCAGGGCACGACCCCCGGGAAACAACCAGGAGAGCCCCAGTGCTATGCAGACAGTGAGAGCACAGCTCCCAAAGCACAGAGCTGAGAAATTCCCCCTGTCCCTGCCAAGGTGGGAGGAGGCAGCCACATCCCACAGCACCCAAATGGGAGAATCATGGAATAGGTGCGAAGGGACCTGAAAGCTCATCCCATTCCAGCTCCTGCCATGGGCAGGGACACCTTCCACTGTCCCAGGTTGCTCCACGCTCTGTCCAGCCTGGCCTTGGGCACTTCCAGGGATGGAGCAGCCGCAGCTTCTCTGAGCAACCTGTGCCAGGGCCTCCACAAAGAGGGGTTGTGGCACCCATGGCCCCAGCTCTCAGCCAGAGCTCCTTCTCTCCCTGCACAGAGGGCTGTGGAATTTCACACCCAATCACCAAGATTAACAGCAAATCCCAAGATGACATTTGTTCAGGAGAAGAAAAGAGAAGCCCTGACCAAGCAATTTCCCTCGAAGGGGCAGTGTAGAAATAGCTGAGGAGCAAAGAATGATGCTTTTCTTCCCATCCTGCCGCCGAGCGACTTTGCCAGCATCCATCACCAAGGCCAAGAAAATAAACACGGCTCTGTGTATAAACACAGCAACCATCAGACAACATTCCCAAGTGCAAGGAACCCGCAGTCCACTCTGGAGCAGGCAGCTGCCTCCACTGTGGGTATGTAGAGCAGTGCTCTGCCCCACGGAGCAGCACCACATCAAACTGAGCAGGTATGTCCAGAACAACCCCAAATTCAGGTGAGTGCAGTGTGGATTGAGAACTAGCTCGGAAGTTTCCCATACCAGGGCAGCCACGGGATTTGACTGATCGCAGGCACACCTGGCAGGTGTCTGAAGGTGCCCTGCACAAGTCCTGGCCAGACCTCACCACACTCAAGGTGACACCTGAAGCAGAAACTCCTCACGGCCGATGGGAAACCAGCAGGGAATGGGCCACGAGCAGTGCCTGGGCTCAGCCTCCCAAACTAAAATTTTCTTTGCAGGTTTTTTAGCACCTCCTGAGAGCTGCTGAGTGCCTGCCAAGCCCGGCTCAGTCAGGTCACTGAGCACTTCCCACCCCTGGGGAGGCTTTAACACCTGGACAGCAGGAATCAACAGCAGCAGCCACCACAAAAGGGCACGAACTGCGTTCACAACCTGCTCCCAGTTTCCATCCCTCTCCCTCCTCGGGTGGGAGATGAACACACAACATGGAAAGACAGGGTCACTTTTTGAGCCAAAAACATCAACTCTGGTGTGTGCCCAGCAGATGAAGAAGGAGCAGAAAAGCTCAAGGTGTGGAGCTTGTAGCTGAGAGCGCTCCTGAGCCTGGGCCACGCAGAACCTCCCACGGGCAGGCTGCAGGCGCCCTCTCCACAGCCACACTCCTACCCAGAACATCTGTACAGGCTGCTGGGCCACTGCCATGCTCTGGAAATATAAATAGGTGTTAAATTCAACTCCATGTTGACAGTGTGACACGTCTCTCAATAACCACAGCTCCAAAAGGAGCAGCGCTGAGCCACTCCAGCCTGGCAAGGAGGCAGGGCAGGGCATGGAGCCAGGTGCAGGATGGCCTGCTGCCCAAGCATCTCACTTCCTTTGGAAGCAGCTGTTATTTCCCTGCAGCTCTGCTTCTTCTGCTCTCCCTAGGCCTGTGGAAGCATCCCCCTGTGGCCACTGCCTGGAGGGACACTGTGCTTCCCAGCTTGGCCAGGGTTGTGCTCGAGGGAAGAGCTGGTGTTCCTGTGATCCCTATTTGAAGGGACCCCACTTTGCTGGTTTGTCTGGTCACAACCTGCCCCACTCCCAGACAGACCATTCTTTCAGCTGCCAGCGGAGCAACTGGTGGAAACTCTCTGAGCCATCACAGACCTGCTATTCCTTAAGAGACCCACACTTTGGGAGAGGCTCAGGCCAGCCACAGCCCAGCTACACAGTCACCCCTCTGCACTCCCAGCTCTGCTGTCCCCCAGCACAGGCCACCCTGCTCCACACCTCCCGTGTGCTGTGTGACAGGGGCTCACTGGAGATCTGGAGTGGGGTGCACAGCACAAGGACAATCCAGGCACAGCCACAGCAGCCCCTCAGGAGTGGACACACGGCATGGGACCCTCACCTCGGTCTGCTGCCAAAGCAGTTGGTACCGGGAGGTTGGTGCCGGCCCTCCGTGGCCACAGCTGTGCTGGTGGGGTCCCGTCCAGGCACCTGGGACCCTGCATGGGGGAAGAACAAGGGGTGAAGAACAGGACTGAACCCCCTGTAGATCTACCCTCCTTCCCTCCCTCCCACCAGAAAGGAGCCCCAAAAGCACAACAGCCTCATCCCTTGCAGGACAGACCCCCAAAACCCAAGGACCTCCCACCTCACACTGGGGTGCTCTCCTCACACCACACAGCCCGGCACTGCCTGGCCCCCCAGCACCCCGTAGGTCCAAGCAGGACACAGGACTCTGCAGAGCTGGCAGTGCCGGGAGAGCACTGCATCCACAGCTCCCAGATTTCTCAGGTTTTGTCTTCCAGCAACAAAGAGAAGGAGCCAAGGGAAAGCAATGCATCGCCTCTGTTCTGTACAAGCTCTGCTCCCCTGGCAATCCCCAGAGATCAGCCACCAGCCCGTGACCCCACGCACGCTCTGCCACGGGGAGGTCTCTGTGAGTGGACCAGCAGACACAGACACCATTTCCCCAGCCCTCACAGCCAGCGAGGGAAGGGGCTGACCCGCATGGAAGGCTGGAGGAGGGCCTGGAGAAGGGCCGCTCCTCCCAGGCTGCTGGGGAGGCTGGTGTGAGCCTGTCGCTGCTCCCGTTCCGCTCCCGCCACCCGCCCGCGGGAGCGCACGGTGCTGGGGCAGGGGCTGCACCAGGGGCGGAGGCGGGTGNTCACCGTCCGTGCCGGCACTGCCGTCGGGAACGCTGCCCAGAGCAACAGCCGGCCCGTCCAGGAAAATCGTCAGCTCTCCGCCCGACACAACGCTGCCTTTGTTCTCCGTCTGCAGGTCCAGGGTCAGCTGCCTGTTCTCCACTGCGGCAGATGGGACATGGAGAAAGAGACCCCCAGTCACCACCGGGATGCCAGCCCCGGTGGAGGTGGCTCCACTGCCCCAGCTCCCACATCAGCCTCCCGGGCTCCTCCAGGCCTTCCCCATCCCCAAAGGACAATGCGCCCACTTCCTCAGGGCCACCTGTCCCAGCGAGCACCAGAGTGTTGGCCCCACGCCTACACACACCTACCAGCGCTGCCAGAGGACCCCCAGCCAGTCCCACCACCCGCTCCTGAGGAAGATCCTTCTTCAGCAGCCCACAGGATCCCTTCATCCCTCTACTGGGGCTGCAGCTGTGACTCCAAGACCCCCGTCGCTCACAGATCCAGGAGCGGGGGCTGTAGGACAGATCCCGGCAGGAAAGCCAAGGGATTTGGCTCCTTTAAGATGGCACACGGGACAAGAAAGGTCCTGCATGATGGTGAGCATCCCTCCATCCACATCCCCGTGCACCAGCTCCACTGAACAAAACCAGCACAGAGGGCCGTCCCCAAACAGGAACGCTCCATTGCCACACTGGACCGCATCCACAGAAGGTTCTGGAGAGGGTGTCATGGGCTGGGAGGCTCCTGGAGACAGCTGCCAGCTCCACTCCCTCCCTTGTGAGCCAGTCTGGCTTCAGCAGCTTCAGCAAGGCTTTGCTGGTCCCTGGGGGCAATTGGGGCACAGCACAGCCCTCAGCACCCACCCCATCACAGCAATGCCTGCCAGTGCCAGCCAGACTGAAACAGCCGGCTCCGCCACAGAAGGCCAGAAAAATTTGGCTGCACCAGCCTGGGACACTGGCCCAGACGCTTCCTGACTCATTTGCTCAAATAATATTTTTATTATACACAGATTGCTCATGACACAATGGCACCATTTTTTAGCAACCTGCTTTGTCCCAGTGCAACGCGGGGACGGGGTGCGGCTCAGGCCAGCAGGAGCAGGAGGATGGGAGCACACCCCCATGGAGCCCTTGTCCCACCTCTAGCTCCGAGCTGTCCCGCACTGGGACTTGACACTTCCTTTTCCGAGGCACCCCAAAACCCAGCGACACAGGGTCTGCGGTGAACACAGGGCTGTGGGACAGGCAGCATTCGTGGATATGAGGGAAGTCTCCAGCGCCAAGAAAGCAGGTGTGTCCTGCACAGCAAGGGCACACGCTCACAGGGGCACAGCTCTGTCACTGATCACCATCATCCAGCACGGGATTCTGCTGAGCCTGGTCTCCCCCTCTGCCTCAGGGAGCTGTACTCCGCTTGCTTCCATGGGAAACTGACCTCACAGACAGTATTAGGAGCCTGAGACAGAAGATGCTACTGAGCACGGCCAAAAACCAGAACAAATCCAGACCCTGTTTCCCCCCTGGCTCCTCCAAGCCGTAGGAATCCGCATTTTCTCCAGGGTCCCTCCATCCCCCTCCACGTGCGCCGCTCTCCGGGGCCGCACAAGCCCTCATTGTGCGAGCGCCCAGCCGAGGCGCAAAGACAAGGTGTCTCCAAGTGGAGGATGTGAACATGAACCTCCCAGCCGGCTTCCTTCTCCCCCCCTCCACCCCCTCCAGCTTTTTTAAAGAAAATAAACACTCGCAGAACCTTCCACTCCCTGTCCCCGAGCAGCGTGCGGGACGCACAAAGGGACATTGCTGCTGCACCGACGGCGGGTCCCCCGAAGGGCCCAGCACAAAGGCTGCCTCTGTCCCGCCGGCTGCCAGAATGTCAGAGGGATTATTATTATTTTGGGAGGGGGTCGGGGGGTGATTTGGTCCTGAATAAGGTCTCAGTTCAGCTACTTCCAGTGCCCTGCACGCAGCATCAGAGCTCCCATTTAGCAGAGGTGAGCTGGAATTCCCACCCAGCCCATTAAGCGGATTTACGGTTCCGCGAAACGAGGCTGGGAGCAGCCGGCACGGTAACGGCCCCGGGCTGAGCCCCAGCCCCAGGACCCCCAGGAACCACACGTGTCTGACCCCAGGGAGCTGCCACACGGGACCGGCAGCCCCTCTGGAAGACCCTGTGTGAGGTGGCTCCATCTTCACACCCGCATCCCAGATTTTCAGACAGACAGCCGAAAAGTGCTTCCCAGTCTCTCAGCTCCCCAAACCTAGCGCCAAGCTCTTTGCCCAGTCCCACTGGATGCAAAGGCCGGTTCCCATTCCAGCAGCTCCACGTGATTGTCCAGGTTTTGTCTGGATGAATCAAAGCTCCCTGGTGCCGAGCAGGTGAAGACTGGCTCAGCCTTTGTGCATTCCCACAGCAGAAGGAATGACTCCATGCGGTGGCTACAGTCCCTCCAGGAACAAGCAAGGGAAAAGTTAAACCTTCCACAGACATTCCCAAACATAGAAGGAACCCAGAGTTTAGGGGAAGAGATAATCTTTAGTGCCCCATGAAAGTCTCCCCAGGGAAGCTTTGCCTTTGCTGCTGACCCAGCCTCAACCACCAGTGGCTTAGAGACAACTGTGTCCCACTCTATTTATCTGCCAGGGATAACCAGGCAGGCCTCGGGTTTCTGTTTCTTTCCTCTAAAAGGTGACACGGGATGGGCACTCTCCAATCCCCACAGTGAGCTGCTGGTTGGATGACCAGTTTGGTGGGATTACATCCTGGCCATGGCAGAGCCAGCTCATGGGGCCGCTGGGACACACAGCACAGCACAGCTCCTTTGGCATCACAGCCACAATGGGGTGGAGCTGCAGTTTTCCAGAGGCTGGGAATGGCTGCTGGCGTCCTGGAGGATCCCAGGAGACCAAGTTCCAGCCACTCTGCCTGGGGCACAGCAGCAGGGACTCTGTGGGATCTGTAAAGCCCTGGCACGTGGTGCCACTCAGTGGGACCAGCACAACCAGCAAGGCCCAGTATGGGCTCCCACACAGCCCAGGATGCGAGGCCGGCCGAGGCCAGCAGTGAGGAGCTCCCAGGGCCTGGGAACAAAGAGGTGCCTCTGCAGAGGCGGCAGCTCGGGGCTGCGGCCAGGGGCCGTGCCATAGCAAACGAGCTGTTTTATGGGAGCCCTGGGAGCAGCTCGGCTCCTGGAAGGCTCCAGCTCCTGTCGGTGATTGAGCCGGTCCTGACCCACCTCTCCACCTCCCTGGCCAATCCCTGGGAAGGCGGGAGGCGCTGCCTGCCAGCGGAGAGGCCCCGCGGGCGCTGCCAAGCGCTGGGAAGCGCTGCGAGTCCGAAAGCCGGGCTGGAGCCGCCGGAGCAGGAGCTCCTGCGACAGCAAGGCTGTTGGCTCCAGAGGCTCTCACAGCCTTCCCGGGAGCTCAGGCCTCATCACTGAGTTCTTTTTCCATGCTCCAGGCCTCAGAGCTGAGCCTTTTCCCCCTGAAGTGAGGCATACTTGGCAGGAGGGCTGACAGCACCGTCCTGGCAGGTGGGAGCCCGGCACACACTGCCACAGGTGTCACCAGCAGTGAGGACAGCATCTGGCCCATTGAGGGGAATGACAGGAACATCAACCCAAGGCCACAGCTCCGCTCACAAACCAATAACTTCCATTAAAGCCTCACCAAAACTGTAACAAACGCAAGGAAGAGAGAGGGGCTGCTGCCCGGCAGGAGCTGCCCTGGGGAAGGCTCACTCTGGCTGAGCACTTCCCAGGATGGGGAGAGGAGGGCCAGGCCCCTCCAGTGGCAGGGGGCACATGCATTTCACTGCCCTTCACACATTAACTGTCTGACTCGGAATGGCTTGAAATCCCAGATGCCTTTTGCACGCCCTTGCCTGACCCAGCCCCTTCCTCAGGCTGGCAGGCAGAGGGAACGCATTCCCCTCTTCCCAGGAGGCAAGGAGCCCCTGAGGAAAGGCTCTCCCAGGCTCCCATAGGACCCCCAGCAGTCTCTGGCCCACTCAGACCTGCAGCAAAGCATGAAGGCTGAGCATGAGCCTGCAGAGAAGAGGAGGGCACAGATGCCAGCCCAGACAAGGAGGGCAGACGGGAGCAGACGGGCAGCACCTTCCTGGCAGGGCAGGGCAGGCTCTGCAGCTTTAAGAGTCCTTCCTCCCTCCCAGCCCACGGCATCAAGGAAAAATCTGGCACTTTTTTTTCTGGGGGATGTTAACGGACAAGCTAGAACAGCCAGTTGCCTTTTCCATTCATTTTCCACACAGCCCCCCGGGATGGCTGGGAATGAAAGAACCAATTGTGCCCCCGTGGAGGCGCAGGTAGGGCGGGAACCGCGGCGGCTCCGGGAGCCCGGCAGGGCCCCTGCACACCTCGGGAAATAACGGCTGCAGGGGAGGGTGCCCAGGGGCACAGATCCCACAGCTGTGGGGCTGCCTGGCAGCTACACCCCAACAGAGCCAGCCTGAGGCACATGTCCAAGTGCCCACATCGCGAGACGACGGCAGTGGCAGCACAGCTCCCACGTGTCCCTCACTGCCACAGCACCCGGTGCCACCCAGAGCCACGGCAGCACGGCAGGGACACTGGTGCGGTTTCAGAGCTGGTAGCACCAGGGGAAGCAGCTCACCCCAGCCCCCGGCACCAGGGAGGGTCTGAACCAGCCCCGAATCCCTCAGGGCCCAGGAGGCCCCTCTCCCCTGTCAATACCAGGTCTGTGTCTCACAGGCTTTGCTTGGAAGAGACAGAGCCAGCCTTTTCCAGCCCTGCGCGGCCGCTCGCACCGCCCCAGCCCTGAATGGCTGCCTTTATGTGGGAGCTGCTGTCACAAGCTGCGCTCTGGCAACCGCAAACGGCAGCAAATAGCAGAGGGGTTTGTGTTTCCGAGCCGGCCGCGGCGCCCGGGCTGACGCAGGTACGGCTTCCGGCACGCCCGGCCCGGGGCACACAACGGCACCTTGTTCCCCGCCGGGGAGCACCGCAGCCACTGCGGCCACCCCCGTCCTGTCCCCTCTGCCCCGGGCAGGCGAGGCGCAGCCCCGGGCCCCCCGTACGTACGTTTGCCGCCGCCCTTGAGCAGGCTGCCGAGGCTGACGGAGGCGGCGCCCAGCAGCTCGTTCCTCAGCGTGTGGCAGATCCACACCTTCAGCTCCAAGTGGCTCTGAGCCGTCACATTCCTGCAGAGACCAGGGAAAGGGGCTGTCACCGTGGCCTCATGCCTGCTCCATGCTTGGGGAGCAGGCAGTGCCAAAGCCAAGCAGCAGAGGAAGGTGGGCAAGGACATGGGGCAATGGGAGACTCCCCTCCCACCGCCCTCCCAGCCTGGCTGTCACTGGCAGTGTCCTCATGCAAGGGACAAAGTTCTGTGACACCTGCGTGTCCCCAGCCAGTGGCACAGCAGGGCACACGGCGCCAGCCCCACAGCAGGGGTCACACAGACTCACAGGGTGAGGATCTCATTCCACAGCAGCTCAGAGATCCCCATTTGCTTCCCCGTCTTCTTGGTCTCACTGGGCAGCCCGTCGCCGGCCACCTCCACGTAGCAGTTCATCCGTGCTGGGCGGCTCTGGGCCTTGGGCTTCACAGACACGACTGGGCAGGGACAGGCACGGGGTCAGGCAGCCACAAGACACCCTGTCCCCTGCCCTCATCCTCTGCCCTTGTCCTCCACCCCTGCCAGCTCGGGTTGACACAACTCACAGCAGGGTTCTGGGAGAGGGGCAGTGGGGAGCAATGTTCCTGGTGGCAGCGATGGCTGACACCAAGCCCTGAGCATGCCTGCCCCCATCTTCACATCAAGGGTGGCAGGACTGTCACTGTCCACACGGACACCTCCTATCCCAGGGCACGGGGGCAAGGTGGGACAGCAGTGCCTGCAGAGGGGCAGAGCTGGGGATGTGGCTCCGAGGGGACGCGGCTCCGGGCGCCGGGAGCCATCTCGCGGCCACGAGAGCACCAGCGCGGCCCCGGCAGGGCTGCGGAGCCGCGGAGCCACGTCCCCACGGCAGCCGGGCGGGGAAGCGGCCGAGCCCAGCCCATGGCACACAGGGCAGCGCTGGCCAGCCCCCGGGAAGGTGTCCCAGCCCGGGGTACAGGCAGAGCACACACCACACACGTTCCCGGCACGGGGACTCCCAGCGAGGCAGCGGGACCCACCTTTCACGGAGAGAGGGGACTTCTCGCAGGGCGGCCCGGCCCTGGCCCTGCTGGAGCTGGCGGCGGCCATGGCATCACCCCCGGCTGGAAGCAGAGAGAGGAGACACCTCAACACCGCTCCCACGGTGCCCAGGGAGCCCAAACACAGCACGATGCTGCTGCGAGTGCCCGGCACGGCAGGGACACGGGGAAAGGGCTGGGCAATCCCTGGGAAACACAGGCTCCCTCTCCTGATAAACCAGCCCTGCACCACAGGCAAGGCTGAGTCCCTGGGAGAGCAACCCCTGCACGGCACCACCACCAGCCGAGCTGGGCAGTGCCACCCCAGACACCCCTCTGGGCACCTGAAGCTCCCCTGACCCACAGCTCAGTGCTAATGCAGGACAGAGCAGCCACCAAAGCATTGCCCTGTGGGACACTGACTCACAAGCCCACACATCACCAACAAGATGGCAAGGACATGGCAGTGGCACAGGCTGGACAGAAGAAAGTCTGCTCACAGCATGGGGAAGCGGCCCCATCCCTCAAGGGAAGCCCTGGTCTCATTATGGTACCAAATCCCACAGGACCACTGAGCTTGGGAAAGGCCTCCAAGGCCATCGTGTCACCCCCCAGACACGAAGGACACACTGTGACACCAGGGACGATGGCAGGACACGTGGCCAGGGCCTCTGCCCAAAGCAGCGACCACAGAGGGAGGGATGAGGTCACACATCATGCAGGAGCACGAGACGCTCTGTCTGGGACCACCGTGGGCTTGTTCCAGCCCCCTCCCCCCCACTCCCAGGAGCTGGAGAGTACAGGGACCAAGGTCACAGCCCAGCACCTAAGCCAAGAACTGCCCAGCCGAGACCAGGGCACTGCCAACCTCCCCCTCCCCTGATCAGGGGAAGCAGGAAAAGGGGGGAAGCAGCTCCAGCCCCTCTCCCTGTGCAGGAGCCTCTTCCCTGCCCCCTCTCTCTACATCCTCCTTAAACTGTATCAAGCTCCATCCCACAGCAGATTACCTGTGAAATCCCTTCTCCCACAGTCTCCGCTCTCCATGCCAGCACACCAAACCTGCCTGGCACCACCACAGGGCCTGGCTGTGCCTCGTACAGCCCCCACCTCTGCCTGGAAATCCCCGTTTGGCACTGCCCGACCCCTGTCCTGGCTCCATCCAACGACAGCTGCGGGTCCCCCACAGGTCCCAACCACCTGCCCCTCACCGTGAGGGGACACTCACCAGACTCACTGCTACGCAGTTACTCCCATCCCAATTATCCCTGCCCACAGATCACCCCGACCTTCCCTGAGGCTATCAGATACTCCTCGCCCCCAGCTCCACATCGGGGCCATGCCCCTCCATCGGGGCCATGCCCCTCCTGTGCCACGCCGTGCCCAGCCCTGGCCCGGCTGGGCTGTCTCCATCCTTCTTCTTTCCAATCCTGACTCTTTTCCCCATTTCCTCTTTTCGTGACTCCACACCGTTTCTTTGTCACTCGTTCTGACATCCCCGGCCACGTCAAACACCTCTGGCCCCCAGAAACCTCCTCGGTGTCCAGTGCCACTCCCCGGGCACAGCTTTCCTGTCCCGCGGCCTCTTCCCGCTCCGCACACCCCCGCAGCCCCTCAGCCGAGCGGGGCCGTGGCCGGGCCGGGCCCGGGGCGCTCCCGCACCCTACACATGGCGGGGTCTCCCTTTGCAAGGCCAAGGCCTCCCCTCCCTCCCCGGCTTCCCGTTTCCGACAGCCCGGGCCGGCCTCCCGGGTCACCCGCGGGGCCGCCGCCCCGGTAGCGAACACCGAACCCGCCCCCGGCACCGGCCGGTCCGGCCCCGCAGCCCCGCACAGAACCGGGGCGCTGCGGGCACCGCGCAGAGGAGTCTGAGGCCAAGGGCCCCTCATGGCCCCTCTGTCCCGGGCTCATACCGGCACAGGCTGAGCAGCTCCCGGCGGCCGGAGCGCCTCAGCAGGCCCTGTCCGGCGGACAGACGGGAGCGCCCCAGTGCTGGGCCGGGAAGCCAGGCCCGGCCCGGCCTGTCCTGTCCT
>VZRQ01004128.1:58787-119913 GCA_013397975.1 Machaerirhynchus nigripectus | reverse complement strand
CCTCGGTGAGTGCCGGCCAGGCCCGGGGCCCGTTCCTGCGCGGGGCGCCGGCTCCTTTCCCACGGCGTACCGGCCCCGCGGCCCGGCCCCGCCCGGCTCCCGCAGCCCGGCCCGGCCCCACGGTCCCGTTGTTCCCCGCCCGCAGTGACCGAATTCTCCAAGAAGACCGGGGACTACCCGAGCCTCTCGGCCGCCGACCTGCAGGTGCTCGCCCTCACATGCCAGCTCCAGGCCGAGATCGACGGCCCCGGCTGCCTCCGCTGGGAGCCGCAGGACAAGGTAGGATCGGCCCGGGGACGGGGCCCCGCTTCCAGCGCCCCCGCCGACGCCCCGTGCTGCTCCCCAGGTGCGGCTCAGCTCCACCCCGCGGCACCCCGAGGCTCCCCTGCACCTCGCCGGCTTCCACCTGCCCGCCAAGGTAAGGCCCGGAGGGAGGGCAAGGGGCTGCGGCCCCTCGGAGCCCCGGCTGAGGGACCCCCGTGCTGTGCCCCCAGCACAAGCCCGCGGGGAAGGGCCCGCGCCAGCCCAGCCCCGGCAGCGGCCCGGCCCCAGCGGAGGGCGGTGAGTTCGGATCCTTCCTGTACTGGCGGCCGCCCCTGCCCAGCATCGAGGAGGAGCTGCGGGAGCTGCTGGTGAGAATCTTCTGGAGTCTTCTCCCTGTCCTCGCTCTGCGATTTCTGGCTGGCTTTTCCTGACCCCTCCGTGCCACCCTGACCGGCTGCTCCCCCCGCATGGCCCAGGCCATCTCCGGTAGCCCCGAGCCCCCGGAGGAGCACCGGAGCTCTGCAGATGGGGCCAGCGCCGGCGAAGAGGAGGAGGAGGAGGAGGAGGAGGATGAGGAGAGTGATGACGAAGGCTGGATAACTCCCAGTAACCTGAAGCAGGCCCAGCAGGACACAGGGCACTGCGACACTGCTCCCGTCGGTGTCCAGGTTGGCTGTGTCACCACGGACTTTGCCATGCAGGTGGGTGCTGGGCTGCAGCCGGGGTCAAACCTGGGGGCTGCTCCCACCAAGGCAGTGCCGAGTCCCTGGGCAGGGCAGAGCAGCTTTGGGACAGCTCTGTGTGTCAAACCAGCAGGGTCTCGGTCCCAGAGGCCTGTGCAAAGCCTGGGCTCTCGCTGCCCCAGCTGGCAGGGCCCAGTGCCAGCTCCCGGGGTCCCGGTTTGTCCCTGCTCTCGCAGAACGTGCTGCTGCAGATGGGTCTCCACGTGCTGGCCGTGAACGGGATGCTGATCCGCCGGGCCCGGAGCTACATCCTGCGCTGCCACGGCTGCTTCAGGTGCCGGGGCTGGGGCCGGTGCTGCTCCCGGGCTGAGCCCGCGTCCCACGGCCCCGGGAGCTGTGAACCCCTCTATCCCACCCTCGCAGGACCACCTCGGACATGACCAAGGTTTTCTGCCCCCACTGTGGTAACAAGACCCTCAAGAAGGTGGCAGTGAGTGTCAGCGACGATGGCAGCCTCCACATGCATTTCTCCCGCAACCCCAAGGTGCTGAACCCCCGGGGGCTCAGGGTGAGTACCTGGACAGAATCCCAGACTCAGCGAGGTTGGAAAAGACCGTAAGATCATCGAATCCAACCTGTGACCGATCCTCACCTGGTCAGCCAGACCAGAGCGCTGAGTGCCATGTCCAGTCAACTCCTTGGACACCCCCAGGGATGGGGACTCCACCACCTCCCTGGGCAGCCCCTTCCCATGTTTAATAACCCTTTCTGTGAAGAAATTCTTCCACTGGGACCCCGGGGATGGGAGCCCAGCCTGTGGCTGGCAGGTTGGAGGGAATCAAAACAAAACTGTGAACATCCTCCAGATGCTGCACTTGTGCCCCAGGGCTTTCGGGCTTCCCTGCTCAGTTCTCCTGGGGCCTGTGGTCACCTCGGGGTCCCTGGGAGCCGGGGCTGATCCCTTCTGCCCCGCAGTACCCGCTGCCGGCGCCGCAGGGCGGGAAGCACGCCAACAACCCGCACCTGGTGGAGGACCAGCGCTTCCCGCAGCAGCGCCTGTCCCGCAAGGCCAGGCAGAAAACCAACGTGTTCGACCCCGACTACCTGGCCGGGGCCTCTCCCTTCGCCGAGAACGACGTGCACAGCCGGGCCGCGCAGCTGCACCTGCGCGACGCCGCCCTGGGCGCCGGCCGCCGGCGCCTCAACCCCAACGCCGTCACCAAGAAGTTCGTGAGGAGGAGGTGAGGGACAGGACGGGCCCCTGCAGGACCCCCCTGCCCAGCCTGGTGGTGCCTCTGCCGGGGCGAGGCCTCTCCCAGCACCCGGGCGCGGGCCAGGCCGTTCTGTCCCCGCTGCGCTGGTGCCCAGAGAGCCGCCGTGACTGGGGTGATGGTGGCTGGGTTTGGGCAGGCCCCAGCATGGGGGAGGGCGGCGTGGGGCTTCCCTGCCCGGCCCTGGGTGCCCCTGGGCAGGGGTTGTGTCACCCAATAAACGCCAAACCCCAAAGCCCCGTGGCTCAGTCCCGTTTGTGTGGCTGCCTGTGCCGGGGGGAGCCTTTCTCTGAGCCTCGAGGGATGAGGAGGCTGGGACACAGGGAGGGAGGATTTCTTGGATGTTTTGCCCCACGGGATAATGAGCTCCAGAAGGACAAAAGCCCAGGGCAGGGGGTTGTGTCCCACCCTGGCACTGGGCGATGCCCAGGGCTGAAGAGGCTCAGGTAAAGCTTCTTGGATAAATCTGCTGAAATCTTTCACAACTGTTCTGCCCAGCTCTTGCTGCAGTTTCTCCTTAACGTTGCTGAAATTGTTCAAGGTAAGGAAAGACCTGATACCAGCTGTGGCCCCTGGTCCTGGGGAGGTCATGGGTTGCAGGGTGGGAGCAGGAAAGGGGAACACACCTGGGCCTCCCCAGCCCCAGGGCATTTTTAGTGTGGCAGAGCTGCAGATAAAGGGTATTGGGTAACACACCCACAAATCCCGCTCAGGAGGTGGCAGCATCTTGGCTTTGGACTCCTGGCCTCACCTCCCTGGGGCAGACTCTGTCTCCCCCAGTCCCTCAGAGACAGGATCCCGGGCTATGGAAGCTGTTCCCTTGGTCACAGTTTGGGGGCTCGGTTGGGAAGCTCTGGAGATGCCCTTGGAAAAACCATCACAAGACTTTACACTGCAAAATGAAAACTTTCATCGTTTATTCTCGACTGCAGCTGTTTACAGAAATATAGTTGCGAGTATACAAATGTCCCAATAGAAGCAAAATATTTTTATTTTTTTTTAATATTCAACAAGTTATCACAGGAGAGCTAAAAACATAGATGCAAATAAAATATCCCCTCATAGACAAACTGAAAACACCGGGAATCAGTGCTTGGAAAACCCACCTACGAAAGCCATATACACAGAACTGCACGAAGGAGTATCTGGTGCTACTTTCACATTGCAGGACACTGAAGAGGCAGCTCAGCGGTCGAGGGTGCACCCAGAACATCTGGCAGGCAGGGGAGAGCCCACCAGAGGTGCAGGGACAGAGACAGAGGCTGGAGCTCTGCTCTGAAGGGCTTGGAGCTTAACTCAGCATCAGCTCGGGTGGGAGTAATTCAAATTGCCTCCTTTTATCCAGAGTAAAAAAGCTTCAGGAATACTGCAGGCTGCTAAGGATCCTGGAATGTGATCCCAGTTCTGCAACACCCAAAGAGCCACTTTCAAACAGGAACTTACCCCTGGACACGTTATCCTGACAGGCAGCCACGGTCCTGCCCAGGGCACTCGGGTCAGATCCCGTTCCACGGGGCAGCTCCAGGGCCAAAATAAAGCCAAGGCCATTTCCCTGTCACGTGAACACAGGACCCTTCCCTAATCCCAGGCCTGGAGCTGGAATGTGTCACAGAGGCTGCCGGGTGTGGGAGCCTTGAAACCTGAACAGGGGTCAGTGAGCAGGGAATCCCTGATTCTTCACCCTGTCCCCACACAGTGAATGTTACCGGGAAATTTAATGAAGTGTAACAGCAAAAACGACAAATCTCTGGAAAAAGCAGAGCTCAGCCCTGCAAATTCCAAGAGAACAAATGAGGACATTGGCTCTCAGCGTGGTGGAGGTGATGTAAAAAAACCTGTACCAGGAACAACACTGTCTGATCCACTCATGACAAATTCCGGTGGAACACGGATTTGGAATGAAAGGTTATGGTGGACACAATACACACTATTGATTTTATGACCTGATTTAATAGCTGGAGCTGTATCAGGGAGGGTTAGGTTGGATTTAGGGAAAGGCTCTTCCCCCAGAGGGTGCTGGGCACTGCCCAGGCTCCCCAGGGAATGGGCACGGCCCCGAGGCTGCCAGAGCTCCAGGAGCGCTTGGGCAGCGCTGCCAGGGATGCCCAGGGTGGGGTTGTTGGGGGTCTGTGCAGGGCCAGGGGCTGGACAGGATGATCCCTTTGGATCCCTTCCAGCTCAGGATACTCCATGAATCTATGATTCTTAGGGTTTAATTCCTCACACAACCTGCGAGAAAGAAATCAGCACGAGTTGTGGCAGGCTCCTCGCAGACAGAATTCCATGGGAGCTTCACTGGCTTTCAAGGAGTTCTCTACAATTTGATTGTTGCAGTAACGAGTCAGTTAAAAAAAAATCAGTTTACAGACTCCTGTCCTTGTGGGAATAAAGAAGAATGGCAGAGGAGCTTCCCCCCCCTGCCCCAGCACAACCAGGGACCCTTTGCCACACAGTAACATCCAACACACCCGGCTGGTGACAGCCCAGCCCCTCCGGAGCACAGCCACCACCAAGCCCTGCCTGCACGAGCTGCTGCGAGACTGGGGATGGAAAAGGCTCTGCAGTGACCCAAGGGATGCTCAGGGCTGCAGGAAGCCCATCCTCAGCCTGGGTCTCAGTTCTATCCTAAACCACATCTGCAAGTATGAACTAAAAGACAGAAATACAAGAGTGGCCACAGCTGCTGCCAACCCACAAATCCCAGCAAGGTTTCCCAAGCAGAGCAAGTTCTGGAGCCACGTTACCAACAGGGCCACACGTCCAGGACTGAGGGGTGTGAGACAGCTACTCATGAGTTACTACAAAAACCTCCTACTGAGGAAAAGGAATATTATTTCATGTTTATAAAAATGTAAATATAACAGTATTCTATGCATGTGTCTACTATTATTTATATATAATAACCTGACTCCTCTATATACATATATATATAATCCTAGAATGTACAGGCAGTGCATATTTACATCCCTATACAGATTGGGAGAGGAAAAGCCTCTCCTCCTGTGTAAGCCCCACTCCCCTAGACAATTCCACAAGTTCCCCTTTGCAGGAGTTTACCCCTGCAGCATTTTTCCTTGTTTCTAACACGTTTATCCCATTTCCAGCGCTGACCCTCCCCCGTGCCATGGCACAGACGCCCTGCCCGGGGCACCACGGCCACTACAGCTGGCACAGCTGGTCTGAGCAGGAACACAAAGTGCTCACAGGCTGGCCCAAAAGACTAAACAAGCCCAAATTAAAACAAACACAGCATCTCAGTGCTGTTTCTTTTAGGTTCTATAGAACAGAGCTGCCCCGAGACCCTGGAACACAAAACCCACCAACTCCTTGAAACTCAGTTTTGCACAAATGAGAAGTCACCAGTGACCAGTATTTCCTCTTCTCACCTTCCACCCACAGCTCAGAGTGTGCCAAGCAGTTCCCTCTCCTCTCCTGCTTCTCTCACTCAGGTCCATGTCTGTGCTCCCTGTGTTCACCACCCGCAATGCCCCTGGAAAAGGAACCCAACCATTTGCCAAGCAGAGGCACAAGAAAACAAGAATAAAAATCCATTCAGACATATTTTCCTTTTAGAAATTAGATTCTAAATCAAAGTCTCAATAGAAACTTTAAAAAATAAAGTTCAGCTTATCCAAGTGAGGAGAATGTCCACTGACACAGCTGCCCAGACTTGGTGCTTCCAGCAAAAACCTGCCAAAGTTATGTGTAACTGCTCATGCCTTATTTTGTCTTAAAACTACATGGGAAGCAACCACCCTGTCAGTGAGTAGAAGTAATCATAGTCACTGATCAGAAACTGGACATCCACTTTGGAACAGCCAGCCTGGGATTATTTCTTGAACTAGATTTGTGTTAAAATAAGAGCAAAGCATTTGGCTTGCTGCAAGATCAGGCAGTGAGGAGGCAATTAATAACAAAACAACTGTTAATTAAGCACAAAGCACCAGTAACTCCGTGCCAGAGGAGTTGTTCAGCTCAAACTGTGCATTAAGTGTTGTCTCTGTGGTTTCTGGGTGGGCTCTGGGCACACTCAGGGTAAAAGCTGAGGGGATGTGGTGGGGGTTGGCAGGTCTCTCTCCCTCAATTCTCACCTGTGCCCACAAATGGGTGTTCTGGGACCCCAAGGGATGCTGGATTTACACAGACTGATACCTCAGGAGCCTCTGTGTCACCCAAAGGGCCCCGACACGATGCCAGTGCTCCGTGTGCTCCTGGAACACAGGGATCAGAGAGAAGCTCTGCTGCCCAACCTCAACTGCTAAGTATGACAGAAGTGGCTGTTCAGGCCCCTGGTAAAACACAGAGGTGGCTCAGGCTGTGCTCCCTGCCAGGGCACCCTGCAGCCTGTCCTTGAGCTCTTCTGGGGCTGATCCAACCCCGCCACCCTCGGAGCTGCTGCCCGAGCACGCGCCAACCGCTGAGCGACCTCTTCAGTCACACAAATACTTTTTGTAACCAAATCACATGTTCAAAGTGTTGTACATTTAAACACTGACCTAAAATGAACAGGTAAATTTAACACGAGGAAAGGAAGGTGTTTCCAGAAGGGAAAACTGGGATAGCACAGCCCTTGGTTGGATTTTTGTGTATGTTTTTTTTTTTCCTCTTCTCTTCATAAGCAACCTCGAACACGCCCACAATTCAAACATACCCTTCCCTGGAGCTGGGGCAGGCTGGGCATGAGGTTCTCTTCTGGGCACTCATCCTGTTCCACGGAGAATTGGTCCCTGGTGACTTGGCACTGACCAACGACCGGATACAGCCCTTGGGAACAAGGAGCAAACCGAAGCAGCACGCGAGCGGATCCATCGTTCCTGTCACTCCTTCTGCGTCCGACGGCCCCGGGTGACACCCAACAGCTCATCCTGGGACACTGATCCTGCAAACACCACCAGTTCCTTTCCCACTGAGTGGCTATGGACTTCCACAGCCCTCTGGACGTTGTTGGGTCCATTGTTCTCAGCCTGAGCAGCCCCACACAGCACCTGGGCACTGCTGGGGGCTGCTGCTTTCCTGTCGTGAACCATTACAAGATGTTGTTAATGTTTTGTCTTAGCAGGGGAAAAAAAAATAAGATACAGAAAGAAAAAGTCTGGGTTGGGGTTAAAGCAGCTCTGGACATGATGCAGCGGGGAATTCTTTCTGTCCTGATTAAAATTTCCAACGTTTGAGCATAATCATAAATTAGGAGTTAAAACACAACAGAGGCGCTAATATTAAAATATTAAATAGGCAATGAGAGTGGAGAAAAGCTGAATGGCTCATTCTGAGGGAAACCCCAATATTTCATATTTTATATAATCTTAAGTGCCTCTGGGTTTCCTTGCTAGGCCGTGAGTGAGGGACACACCAAACATAGAGCAAAGCTTCTCGTGGCCAGCTGGACCAACACTGCCTGATGGAATGGCGAGAGATGAACACGTTATTTATGTTGCAAAAAGTACTTAAATACTCAATAAAGACATAACAAACCCCACCCCACCCCACTGTTATCAGACGCCACGTTGTGGTAGAACATCAGACAAACTCACAAATTTACCACAAAAATGTGTGGCAAAAAGAATATTTTATATATATGTATATATATAAATTTTTTATATTTATGCCAATGTACTCACTCAGTACAAATAGCAAAATAGTTATACCATTTCCTAAATACAAAATATAGCTTTCCAAAAAAATGAAACACACATTAGATATAAACCATCCAAAACTTGAACGATTGAAAACTGTATTCAAAATTAAATGACCCAGAGCAGGTCTCTTTCTGAAAAGTTCCCTTCATATCGGCAAGAAGCCTTACTACTGAAAACGTAATTCAATGCCTCTCAATGAGAGAGAGAAAGAGAGAGACAGAAAGAGAAAGTGAACGTCGTGACAGACCAACAAACGGGGGAATCCAGGAAAACCAACAGAAACTCTACACGGCTCAACTACGCACACGAGTTAAGGGGAAAACACACAGTAAACAGACTCGAGGAACTTAAAAAAAAAAACCCCATTTACAGACTGTTCTTTTGTTATTTCAAATAACAAAAATGAAAAGTGACGTGATACCAGCTACGCTCTACCGAGGCGGAACGGGCGCCGCGGGAGCGGCTCGGCTCCGGCGGCAGCGCCAGGAACACGGATCTGAACGAGGCTGTAGTGAGAGATCACACACTGTCCAGAGAGTTGAAGCACCCAAAAAAATCCACATGCCTCACAATACACCTGCGTGGTCTGGAGTGGGTTGTTTGTACATTCGGTAACTTCAGTCAATGATTTGTTCTTTAATTAAACACGACCATCTAGAAACCAGACTTGGGGCTCGGTGGTAAAAAAAGGAGAAATCACTTCAGAACTGCGATGAGCTCCATGTGCTACAAAGATGCAACAGCTCGGGATGAAGTGACCTTTTAAGAAGGCTTAAAAATGATGCAATTTGCCCCCTACTTGGAGTAAAGCCAAGCTGAAGATTTCCATCAGTCACAGCTGGAAGTGGCGGGTTAAGGGGGATTCCTGCGTTTAGAAGGTGGTGGAGAAATTGCTTCCTCTCTCCTTACTCATTGATTATTTGTCAAAGCTTCAACTGACTAAGCAATTTACTGCCAAGGATTCCTAAAAGCTGTTTCTGAGCTTTAAAGCCAGTAGGATACTTATGTCTTTTTTTAAAAACACAATACAAAACTGAGGGAGGGAAGGAAAACCATGGAAAGAATGAAAGGGAGAAGGCTGGTTTGGGAACAGCTCATGAGGCTTTACAGAGCTCTAACCCATCAGTCAGACTGACAGACACAGAGGAGTCCCTTCCTCAGCCACACAGAGTGCTCTTTTCAAGCTGAAGGTGTTTTAGAGAAGATTTTAAGATCAACTGGAAGTTTCCTTTCATTTCTTCACTCTGTAGAGCCACCAAACCCGTGCTCTATGTACAGCTCCACGTAAGGGATGTGGAAAACCGTTAAATCCCATTCTCAGATGGGAACTGGTTATTTACAGCAGCAATTCTCTGCTTGGTTATTACAGTTATCAATACTTGCAATTCATAAAGGGTGGGTTTGGCTCTCCCACTCCGTGTCATCGAGAGATCCCTTCACCTACTGACAGCTGAGTCACAGCTCGGGGCAGAGGCAGCTGCTGTTTCTGCTGCACGAGCTTCCCAGGGAAAAAGAGGGGAAGTGAAGAAGGAATAGGAGGGAAAAAGTAAACGTGGTAACACGGATTACCTTCCAACAACAATAATAACTGACCAGATATGCTTTAAGTTCCAAGAGCCTCCACTGTAATGAGGTTTAGGAACCTGGTAACAGCCCAACCCCACGCCCCAGTAACACAAAGCATAACTCCTCAGCATTATTGGCACTATGGAGCCCAAACTCCGTGGTCATGGCCTCAGGGCTGCCACTGGCCACGCGTGTGCTCTTTAAAGAGGCCACTTTTCCACAGAAGCAATTGGTTCCACGCAGCCTAATCCAGAGTTGGAAGGTCTGACAGGATCTGGGAGATCGTCGCTTTTTTTTCTTCACGGAATTTCTGCATGAGAAAACAAGCAGAAAAGTCAGGCATAACCAACCACAGTCCCCTCTTCCTTCTGTGCAGTGGCTTCATCTTCAGGGTGCTCCTCATGAGCAGGCACTGAACTGGGGGTGAGGAGCAAGGGAAGCTCTGGAGAGACTCCAAACTCCATATACGGACTCCTTTAGATTAGAGAATGAAGTGCATCACTTCAGTGAAAACTCAGGGGTGGGGGAGGATTTAAGACAAAACCAGCCCCAAGTTCCACAGCAAAACCTACACTGGACTCCAGAGTCCTCCCGGTTCTTGGTGCTCATTTGTAGTCAAAGGCCCTTTCCCCCTCTGAAAAAGGCACCTTCTAAAAGCAGAATGTTTCCTAGCAACAGCTGATGCTGTCAGCTGCTTCTAACACAGCCTCAGCATGTGGCACACTCAGGAGCTGCCACATTCCACCAAAACTTGTTTTCGCATTACATTATTGTAACCCGGGAGAAGAGTTCAGAACAGTTCAGACTTGAGGTGTTATTTACTCAGTAAGTCTCAAGTTTTTAAACTACACTCATGTTTCATAGGGTTTTGATCTACCAAGCTGTCAGTGCTCCACTCCCCTCCCTAACCAAGCACCAGACTGCCATGGCAGATGACAAAATGTATGAAAACTGAACAGTCTCAGCTGGTTCATACAACTGTTTCACACAAGTTCTGACCTCTGGCTGGTTTTAACAACTTCACTCTGGTATTATAGGCTTAATTCAGCCTCACTGGTGTTTTAGCTGGCCTCTTAAAGCACAGTCACACGCCGCAAGGTACAAACGTACTGAACAAAGCCCCTGTGTGGCAGCGAAGAACCCGGAGACCCAAACCCACCACTCACCTGCCCAGCTAGAATGAGCCAGCCATGTTGTTCCCCTGGTTCTGCAAGGACACGAGCAGATCATCTATCTTCTCCATGTTCTGGTTGGCGGCCATGGCCGAGGGCAGCGGCGGGGTCTCGGGGAGCTGCTGGGACAGGAGCGCCGGCACGGCGGGCTGCGCCTCGCCCTGGGGCTGCCCGGGCTGGCCCATGGCCATCAGCTCCTCCGGCAGCGCCGCCGCGCCCGGGGGCAGCAGCTGCCCGCAGTCTGGGGGACAGAGGGACATCTCAGTGTGCTGGCACAGTCCAGGGGCTCCCACAGCAAAGCACACGTGGCTACGACATTTGGGTCTCGCTACAGCCTGCCGCAAGCAACACCTGCGCCTCTCACTGCTGGGGCTCACAGGCACCCACAGACCTGTGCACACAGAGAAAGGCTCTGCATCCCACAGACCTGCTCGTGGAGGCTGGCTCCAGAGAGGAGGGAAGGAAAAGTGCAGGCTTGTACAGCTAAGTACACTTCAACCTTTACCAGACACTTTTCTGGACTCCACAGCTTCTAAAACCCTTGCTTTCCTTCAATAACGTGAAGAAAGCCAACACGTACATTGTGGAAACCAAAAACAGAAAGAGAAATGCTCTCTTAGGGGAGCACAATCATTCCTAGATTAGATATTAGGGAGAGATTCTCCCCTCTGAGGGTGGGGAGGCCCTGGCACAGGGTGCCCAGAGAAGCTGTGGCTGCCCCTGGATCCCTGGCAGTGTCCAAGGCCAGGTTGGATGGGGCTTGGAGCAGCCTGGGACAGTGGGAGGTGTCCCTGCCCCTGGCAGGGGTGGGACTGGATGGGCTTTAAGGTCCCCTCCCACCCAAACCATTCCCTGTTTCTATGGCAGCTCTTTACACTGGAAGCTCAGCACCAGGCACTGGTCACTTACTGTTCTGGATGCCGAACAGGAATATTCCCGATGTCTGCTGGGATGATGCAGGAGAATTCTGCAGCTGGTTGATGGCACCTCCCGCCGTGTTGTGGAACAGAGGAGCCTGCTGCTGGGGAGGAGAAGCAGTTCCTGGCATTCCTGCCATGCTGTTCTGGGAGGAGTACATGGGGGACTGCTGCAGCTCCGGCTGGCTCATGCTGTTCTGCAGGGCAGACATGGAAGCTGAGGAGATGAAGAGGGTGACTTGTTGCTCTTGAGAACTTGGGGACCCTTGGACCAGCTGAATCTGGGGTGAGTTATGGAAGATGGCTGGCTGCTGTGCTTCGGCCTGGTTGGAGCCAGGATTCTGGAGAGGAGACACTGTGGTCGGACTCTGGAATTGCATGGGCTGCTGCTCCTGGTTCATCGAGGCCATGTTGGACTGTGGATGAAAAATGGACTGGCCTTGTTGCTCCTGATTGGTAACTGGGTTTTGATTTGGATTGAAAATCATGTTCTGCTTTTGGGAGGCCATTGTACTCATTGCATTTTGATTGCTGAACATCATGTTCTGCTGCTGCTGCTGTTGCTGCTCCTGAGCTGGGGGGCTGCTCTGGATGGCAACAATCGAATGCTGAGGCTGGAAGATGGCTCCTTGTTGGTTCTGAGGAATGGAGCTGGACTGGATGGAGCCCAATGACACTTGGGACTGAAACAAACCCTGCTGAGCAGGCTGAGTCTGGGGCTGCTCCTGGGGAAGCATGGAGCTCTGGATATGAGAGATCTGTGTCTGCTGCTGGAAAGAAGTCTGCTGTTCAGTGTTTGTTGCTGTCTGAAGAGGAGAAATGGGATTTGGGCTTGTAAAGAATGACATCTGCTCTTCCTGAGTGGCAGGGTTGCTCATGGAACTCTGGGAAAGGAACATGTTGGCAGACTGCTGGTCTTGAGGCACGGAGGAGCTCTGCAAGACACCCATGGCATTTTGTGAGTGGAACATCGGGGGCTGCAGTTGGTCAGAGGAATTAGTGTTGGTCTGGTTGTGGACAATGGAATTTGAGCTATGAAAAAGGGATCCTTGTGTTTCCTGGGATATATTCTGAGTGTCACCAATAGGGTTCTGAGAGTGGAAAAGCTGAGCTTGTGAGTGTGGAGACTGCTGGATGAAGCTTCCCGACTGAATGGACATCATTTCTCCACCTTGCTGGAACAGCCCCCCACCCTGCTGCTGAGTCCCACTGGCCTGGACACTCATCATGGTCTTGGTAGACGAGAAGAGATTAACCTGGGACTGACTTTCCCCACTGTGCTGCATCTGAACCATGGTCTGAAACACAGAGCTCTGTATCTGTTTGCTCTGCCCCGAGGCCTCTTCTCCCTCAGCAGAGCTCGAGGCCTGGAACATGGCCGGGCCGTTGTTGGAGACCGGCTGCTGCGCGGGGGCGGCCGCCTCGCTGCCGGACACCCCCGGGGACGAGGAGAACAGCTCACACTGCATCTGCATGTCTTCGCTGGTGGATAAGCCACCCATCATGTGAGACGCCTGCTGGTACACCGGGGACTGCTGCAAGGCTCCGTTCCCCGACGTGGTGGAGGAGAACAGATCCGACTGCATCTGCGTGGCCGCCGGGCACATGTTCTGCTGCATCCCCATCACCATCGACGTCTCCATGGCCTGCTGCTGCTGCTGCTGCTGCTGGTTGGACAGGGCACCTTCAGGCTGGGAGTGAACGTTCTCAGCTCGTCCAGGCACAAGGTTCTCCGGTCTGGAATGGACAGCTGTGTCTGAGGAGGAAAATATCCCAGGATTTACGCTGCTCTGTATCTGGCTGACCTGCTGAAAGATATCTGCGTTCAGCTGATCTTGGACATCCTCGCTGCTGTCCGAGCCCGAAAATAAAACGGAAGATAACTGCTGCTGAGCTTCCAGAACCTGCTGCACCAAGTCGACGTTCCTGTTGCTGCCTGTGGCGGTGTTGGTGGGGAAGTTCCCAGCCTGGAGCTGCTGGATGGTGTTCTGGAGCTGACTCACGCCGCTGGCCGACGAGAAGATGCTCGAGGAGATCTGCTGCTGCAGGGCCTGGGCCGGCTCCGAGAGCGTCGGCTGCTGTTGCTGCGAGGCATCAGTCAGCTGTGACAGAGTCACCACCGTGCCATCCGACTGCAGCACCTCCCTGGGCTGCGAATCCCTCGCCTGGAACTGGGCAGCCTGCTGCAGCAGGGCATCGCTGTTCTGCAGCTGGCCCGGGGTGGACACTGCGGAGAAGCTGCCGGGCTGGGAAATGTCCTGCGTCTGGATCGTGCCCAGGGTCTCTGGGTTGTACACCTTGGGCTGGATTTGCTGCTGGTTTTCGCTTTCAGAAGGTAAATGGGAAGCAGAAGTTGATATGCCAGACATGCTGTTTTCCAATGTTTGCTGAGTTGGTCCAACCACATTTGAAGCCTGAAAAGAGCAAGACATTCAGTAATTTATAAATGTACTGGGGTTATGCTGATACAACTTCCCCAAACCCCTGATGTCCAGGGAAGATCAGAGGGAGATGTGAGATGTGAAAGCCAGACACACCCAAACCAGCAAGCAAATGACTAGCAGTGGAAATGCTACCTCAAGGATGGAATCACAGCACAATTTAATGAAAGCAATGCTAAGAAATGATTAAAAGAATATTCTTACAGTAATTTACTAGTTCTGTGTCACAGGACAAAAAACCCCATTATAGTGTCACTAAGCCATCAATCTGTCTGGGTGCAGTAACCAGGTGAGCTATCTAAGGAAATTGTCTGTTTTACCCAAGCTCTGTGATTGTGTTTTGCCCAGACTGATCCTGGACGAGGCACTTTCCCTGTCTATTACTCTTCTCCACTACTGAAGCGTGGACCAAGGAGTAGAGGTGACTCAGAGTCTGAAAGCTGCTGTGCTCAGCCCCCACCAAACTCACCTGGAACATGGGGGGACAGCATTTTTCTGCACTTACTTCCATTGGAGCCACATCTTCATTCTTGATCATACTGCTTGGCATGAGTGGAGTTATCAAGGCACTAGGAAGAATGTTCACCTTCTCCAGGTTACAGCCCGTGGCCTTCACTGCTGCACCCACAAAGAAAACAAGAAAAAGAGGGGCAATGGTAACACCCATCATCCCATAACTCCTTTCAAGAAAATTAAAGAATTACTCTTCAATGTAAAGCAACAGATCTCCACACTTTGACCAAATTTAAGTCTTACAGTAACATGGCTGTAAAATTTCTGCACGTGTATAGAGTGAGGAAGGACAGAACAGACAAAGTACAGACAGCAGACAAAATTCTCTAACCTCTGGTTCACAGTCAGCCAGGAGCAGAACAGGTACAGAAATGAGCCATCAAAGAGGAGCTAACACAGAAACCCCCAGGAGAAGGTAAATTCAGCTTCAGTGCATAAACCAGCTGAGGACATGAAGGAGCAGCGAAAGCACGCTGTGCTCCGAGGAGCAGCAGCTCTTCTCCTGGAGCAGCTGGGATCTTCCCTCGGTTAAGCTCCACACTAAATTAGATGGATGTCAGCCTTACCCTGTATATTAGTTGTTATTTTCCTCATCTTTTCAACCTGGCTACTAGAAAGGTCTTACCAGTGCTTTACCAGTTTGTTTCACTGCCCTACGTTTTTTTGCAAATTTCTCCCCCAGGTATTCTCTGCGGGTTTAAACTCATCCCATCTTGTATTATCCTCCCTAACACACTGCAAAGTCTCTTGTAAACCCAGCCCTGCCAAGACCCAGCTTTAACTCCAACACAAGCCCATGGTCTCACCTGCAGCCCGAGTCCTGTCCCACTGTGACCCCACTGCTCTCCTGCTCCCTCCCACCTGCTTCTCCAGAGCTGCTCTGGGAATTCCCAGGCATCTTCCTGCACCACCAGAGCTTGAACAGGCAACTAAGAGATGTTTCCTGCCTCGACTTTGTTTTAATATTGGAAGGATCAAGTCACACTTAAACAAATAATAGGTAAACCTAAAACCTGTTCCTGTTGAAGAAAAGGACAAACTTTGTCTGGGTGGAATGATCAGGAAAAAAATCCTCACTGAAGGGGAGAAGCTGAAATGCCCAGAATTAACATTTTTAACTAGTCCCACTGGAAGCAGTGTTATAAAACATACAAAAATACAGCTTCTGAAAAACACCACATTGTCACATTTGTTTTTCAGTGCTCAGCCCTTCCCCACCACTACTTTTAGATGTGTTTTTGCTTAAATTAACACTACACAGTTTCTAATTCTTTGTATTAACTGCAATCCTAGGCTTCTTTTTTATTCTTCACCTGCAAACATACTAAATAAAGATTAGACTGCAGAGCCTAATGCATGAAAAATGAAAAAAAATTTAGTACTATTTTTTGCAATTTTTTTATTCTATATTAGCTTGTACTAAAATATACTGATAGGAATACTGTTGTAAAGTAAAATATTCAGAGTCAGAAAACAAACCTCCCTGTAAGAATAGGGCCAGATTTTATAAGCACAGACTTCTCACAGGATGTCTGATTCATTTCTCCAAATTTGGGTAGGAATTCATAGTTAAATCATTAAGAACACTGATAAGAATCAATTTAGTACCTTTTATAGCCTCTTCAAAAGAACAATGTTGGGCTGGGCTGGAGATTTCCTTCTTCACATTAACATTCAGAGTCCCAGCTGCCGAGACAAAACACATTGAGAACTTCCTCACGTTAAATCAGCAAACAAGCCAAGAAAACACAAAGCAAACCAAAACAATTCCTTATAGCTTAAAGAAATTCAGGTTCTTTGAAACCCACACAAACCTTTGCACTGTCTATTGCAATACAGATAAATAAATAAATTAAAATACATGAAGTGAGCAAATTGCAGCTTTCCTCAGGATAAAGCCTGGTGGGATTTCTTGGTTTATTTGGTGCATTGTATGGAATATGTTGATTTTTTAATCCTGCTCAGCTTCATTTTGATCCTTAAACTAGAAATGGATGCTGCTACATAAGAACAGCTGTCACAAGACAGCTGGAATTTGAGGTATTTGGCACAAAAATGAGAAAAGCAAAGCCTTTAGATCTTATTATTAACAGAGCAAAACTCGCCAGCCCGAGCAGTTTGGGAAGATCCACGTTGCTGAACATTCCTGCTGCACAGCCTGGAGGCTGTGGAGTGTCCAGCAGGTGAAATGGCCACTCCTCCCCCAGGGCACTGCACACACCTGGCTCTGGAGTGTAGGTGAAGGGCTGCACGTCGTGGGACCTCCCAGCGTTGGTCACCACGTATATTCCCACAGAGACAGCTGAGGTGATCTGCTGGTCGTGATATGGTGGCACCTTCACAATAAGGTGATTCTGCAAGGCAAAAATAATTGGAAAAAATCACATTCTATTGCTACTGATCTTAATCCTACTTACATCCATCAAAAGAGAGAACTAGACTGATAAACCATCAAGAAAACCCAGGACCCTGGGGGCACTGCACATGAGGGATACTGCCTTCAGAGGTGAGACCAGGATGGCACTTTTCTGACATCATTTGCAGCCAAAGAGTCCACAAAGACACTTATTTGTGTCAAAAAGAATAAATATTCTGTAAAACATTTCAAAGTGGAACAGAAATTCAGCCAGTTATAAAGGCTGTGGTGTACACACAATCTCCTTCCACAGAAAACTGCTGGGAAAACTGAATTAGGCCTTTTAATTCCATTGTATGTAAGGGCAATGACCTGCCCACCAACCCCGCTGTGGGATCCAAGCTCTCAGTTAGAAACTGACCAATTACACTCGTGTAAACCCAAAATTATATTCTACCAGACTCACAACAGACCTTACATGAAAAAAATTAGTATTATTTCTAGAAACTCATAGAAAGAAGGAAAGGCTTGATAAATTTTTCTTTGAAAACAGAGTCACTGTATTTTTTAAATTGAAGATATAATGATAATAATAGTAATAACAATAATAGTAGTAGTAGTAGTAATAATAGCAGTAATAATAACAGTAATACAGAAGTACCTGATGAAATAATTCCATGTCAATTTCAGCTTCTGCCTTCCAAGAATTCTCATCTAAATGAAAATTAAAAAGCCTAAGTTACTGCACATCCTGTAGAGCAATTTATTTCAGTGCCTTTGACTCTGCTCCTCAGTTTGCTCCCCACGCCTGAGCTTTGCCCAGCAGCGAAACCCCAACCCCAGGCTCTGCTCAGCACCCCAAGCCAGCACTGCTTTCACACTAACCGGAAACATTCTCTTGGAAAATCACTTTTGTTCCCTTTAGGAAGTTCTTGCCAATCAGAAAAACTTCCTCTTCACCCTTCACTGAACAGCTGTGGAGACTTTTCTTTAGGATCTCTGGGACTCCTGCTGGCTGAGCTGCAAGGGAAAAAAACAGAGTCTGGAATCAAGAAAATATCAACATCCAAACCAAACCATTTTTACTTACAGGGTTATGAAGGAAAAAATAAAACTCCCAAGCTTCTTTCTTTATAATGTATTTCATGACAAACTCTTCAGAATATAACCATTTCTATTATTTCCTCACTAAAGGTAATGAGCTCACAAAAACCACACTTAGCTCCATGATCCACTAGTAGTCTTTTTCATTTTCTCCTGCACTTATTAAAACTTCAAAATGAAACTCCCAGTGTTGGAGCCAAAACTCAGCAAGTGCTGAGAAGAGAAGGAAATGTGTTTCTGTAACTCCCTGGTGGAGAGTGATCTCCAGAGGCATCAGCCCTTAGACACACCTGAAGCCAACCCCCAAATTCAGCCTCTGGGTCATAAAGCCTTTTTTGTGCAGCTTATTTTGCTCTGTTCTGCAAAAGAGCAGAAGCAGTAATTCCCTACTGCCTGGGGGGCTTTGCAGTTTTTTTACGTGACACAGTTTTCTGGCTAGTTCAAGAACTAACCCAGGGCTTGGAGCAACCTGATATCCTCTGGTCCATGGCAGGGAGGGGAAAGGGATGAGCTTCAAGGTCCCTTCCAAATCCTTGCAAGACTCTGTAGTTGAGAATTTTAGCAATTTGAATCATATGAACAAGCCAAGAGGATGTGGTTTCACAGACACACATCCCTGGATGCCCCAGATGATGATTTATATCATTCTTATCATAAACTGGCTTTGCTGCAAACCATTCAAATTCTTCTTAAAGCTTAAACCAAATAGGACCACGTGTGCTAAATGCAAATGAGCACTGCAGACAATTTAAACAGAGATATATATTTTTAAATAATGTGCTTTGACACATTTAATATAAAGTAATTCCAGTTCCTAACCAAAGTTCCTCATGCACCTTTTCTCCTCCCTGGGGCACACACCCAGACTCGTGCTTCTGCACTTGCCTGGCCCACTTTGAGTGTTTAATAACAATATTCTTTGGGCTTACTACACAGCAGAACATACATCCTGTACCACTCCAAATTATTTAATGACCTTTCAGAAAGGATTTTTCTACAACTCTGGCTGCGGGTTCCCAGGCAACCGTTACGCAACGACTGAATATGCTCAAGGCACATGAAAAGAGTAACTGGATTTAGGTTTGCTAACAAGTTAACAAAGCCTATTTGAAACACGGGCCTTAAATAAAGAGCCTGCAGCTCCTTAATGCCTTTTCTATGGTTTCAGGAACGTTATTAGTTATAAACCACAACGTAAACAGGCTGTGATGGGTGTAAATGCAAACCTTGTTGTGAAGGTACATTACACATCTGTAGTAAGGTTTATGTAGCAAACCAACCCGGTGCAATGTGCTTGAGGAGATAATTTATAACCAATAAACAACACATTTCATGCCATTTTGATCAGCCAGTATCCATGTGCCAGCACCACTTGCTTGGCCAAGGTCTACTGCAAGTCCCCATGGCTTCGGCGTCAGTTAAGACAGAAGCACAGAGTCCTGCAAGGAGCCTCAGAATTCCCCTCTCAACCTTCACACCCTGATCAGTTTTACCCACGTATTCCCCAAAGACACAAGTCTGACCAGAGTATTTTGTTTCTGTGTTCTAAGACTTCCAGCAGTGGAGACACTGTAAAATTCCTGGGCAATCTCTTAGCAACTCACACAATTGAGAGTATTTCCTTAGCAAGTGACCAAACCCCAGCCTGCCAAAAACCAAACCAATTTACTCTTTGCATCCAATACAGCTTATTTTAGCTCAACAGCCTATTTTAAAATCAGTCTCTAAATGTTTCATCTCAGACTCAGCTTCTCCTCACAACAGCAAGTTGTGGACCATTTGAGAAAACCTCAGGTGATTTCCACTCCCTTTTCTTCTATGGCTGAAATAATTTTATCTTTAACCAGAAAGTTACAAACAAAAGAGATACAGGAATGGCTTTCAGAGATTTTACAGAAAATGTTTTTATCTTAAATCTGACAATCAGTATCAGATACTCCATTACTGTGAGATACCACCATGGTCTACTGACTGGAACGGAGCTGCAAAGATGGCTGTCTTTCCAAAAAATAACCACAAAAAATTCTTTTTGTACCATGGAAAGAGCACAATATGAGTGCCCAGGAGCTTGTCTACTCTTTCCACGCACAGAGAAAAAGCTCTCCATCTTGTTCATCAAAATAAGGGGTGGAAAAAGATGAGCTTTAAGGTCCCTTCCAGCCCAAACCATCCCACGATTCCCTTTTCCCTGCTGGTCAGTGGAACCTCCCCAGCCGAGGCAGCCATCTGTGCTCATGCTAAACAGAGCAGTTTAATAAAGAGCTATAAAAAGTTTTGTTCTTGCACTGAACCAGAACAGATTCAGCCTCTGGCCCATGCAAGGACCACAGCTGAGAGAGCCAGGCTTGCTGATTTACTGCAAGTCCTGTCTAGCACTGAAAGCTGAGGCATGAATGTGACAACACAGAAGAAAGTCGTATCAGAGTCATTTTTCAAAGCAATCGCGACAAAAATTGTGACATTTTAGGAGACAAAAATTCATTTAACTGAAGATCAGGAAATGCATAACTATTTTTCAATAGTGGACAATTTTAACTAATACCCCACCACAAATAAAAATCAATCCACTTGATTTTAGCTACAGCAATTCTGAAATTATCACAGATTAACACAGGGTGGTTTTTTCCCCCCAAGGCATTTTCACAGAATCACAGAATCATTTAGGTTCGCAAAGACCTCTGAGACCATCAAATCCCACCTGTGCCCCATCCCCACCTTGTCACCAGCCCAGAGCACTGAGTGCCACCTCCAGTCCTTCCTTGGGCACCTCCAGGGATGGGGACTCCAAACCTCCCTGGGCAGCCCCTGCCAAAGCCTGACCACCCTTTCCATGCAGAGATCACACGAAAACCCAGACCCCTCCACTCCCAGCTCTCTGGGTTGACACTCACTGCACAGAATCGGGGAGGAAGGCGTCTGCAGGGTCAGGGTGGAGCCGTCCTTGCGCGTGATGTTGACACGAAAGACGAGCCGAGCGCGGGTGCTCTTCTTCTTGGAGCCGGCAATCCCTATCCTGGCTTCCACATCAGCATTCCTCAGCTTCAGGATTCCCACACAATCAACCCTAACAACACAAAACCGAGCAGAATTTCATCGTTTAGTAAGTTCAGCATCTTCAATAATCTCCCGAGTAGTTTCATAAGCCAAAGTCAAAAACCTTGAGGTAATTACTGAAATGTTATTAGATTTCTTTTTATTTACATAAAATCTATGACCTTTTTCAAGTTTTCATTCAACCCTGCCTAATTTGGATGATGAATCATGGGAGAAAGGCATATGAAAGCATGAATAAAACAGAAAGTGCAATATAATTCTGGTAAGCATTCAATTTAGAATCACAGCTCTTCATTCTTCCATCCCCAGGGCGAGATCTGTGTTTGTAGGATTATTGCTTCAAAATATTCTGCATTCACTTAAAGAAAGCAGGAGTAGAAGAAAACTTACTGTAGTCATATTATTTATGTTCAGTGGGACTTGGAAGTGACAGATAAGTCCTCCCATAAGTGTGGTCCTAGGGGAGATGTACAGGGCCAGGTGAGTGATGCAGTGCTGGCTTTTCAGACAGGCTCCATGCAAAATGATTTAAAGCAAAAAACAGCCAAAAAAATAAGAACAGTAGAAGCAAACACAGCCTGATGTGTTAAAAAGAATATTGCAATTTACCCAGGGTTTTGGGTTCTGTGCCCAAAAAGCACAGGGACCACCTGGTACCTCATGTGAGTGCACCGAATGGCAAGCAAGAGCCGAGGAGCAGAGAGAGGAGTGCCAAGGTGCTCAGACTTTCACTGGAACCCATCCAATGGAAAAAGGAAACCGGTTCCCAAACCCAAGCTAACAAACAGAAGTATTCATGGGAAGAGCTACTCACGCCAGAGTCATGTTGTTGCTCGGGTCCAGCCCCACCTCGATGACAGTGGTGCCCTCGATGTCCACCTCCTTGCAGGGCGTGGTGTTCCTGCCCGTGACCCTGCAGGCCTGGTAGAACCCGTGCGGCTTCACGCGCCCGGAGTCGTTGCCCACGAACACCTGCAGCACCACGGGCTCGTTGTGGCCTTCCAGCTGCAACACGCCAGGTGGGCAATTAACACAGGAACGACTGCTTTCATTATTATTGCTAATATCTTGTTTCTAAACCAGCCTGAATCCTGGCTACCTTCAGACAGAATTATCCCAGCTGCGACTCTCGCATCTCTTACGACCTCCTGTTCTCACCCCAGCTGTGACTATTCCCCCCTCTCTTCCCAGGATTCTGCCTCCCCCCCAGCATCTACATCCACCAGCCAGCCAAGAAAGAGAGCATTTCCTGTGGCTGATTCCCAAGGTGAAGAGGTTTTGCTGGTCAATACGTGTACAGCCACTGGCATTCCAGGACCCCCCCTTCATGCCAGATGCAACTTGAAATCCTCATGACACCTGATTACAACTGTCCAACACTTGCAAACCCCTGAAGGAGTCAGAATAGGATGAAAGGGAAGCACAGGGAGGAATGGGATGATTGAGTGGTCCAACCCATCCAACCACATAAGCCCAGCTTTCCTTCTGACACCAGAATAAAAATTAAAAATGGTAATTTGACATCTCCTACTTAAAAGGTAACAATGTCAGGATTCACTGAAACACTTCATAAATAAGAGCAAGTCAACATTTTAAAATCCTCCTGCAACCCCATGTGCAAGCCATAATTATCCCAGAACGTGTCTGTGAAAAATACATTCATTTTTGTAACATCAACACCCTGGCATGAAATGGTTTGTGTCCTCTTAATGCTTTTTTTATCTGGGATCCCCACTGGGGCCACAGACTAAAAATACTGTGAGGTAAAAGAAGTCCTGAAAAAACCTGGACATTGAAACAAAGGAAACTCTCCTTTTCAAGAAATAGTTAAGAAAAATACTCTAAGTGAAAAGAAACATTAGATTGCCAAATTCCTGGGCCAGAGATGGAAATTCCTTGCCAGAGCATTCTAGGAGATAAAGTGAGTACTTTAATGTTTCCACTGAAACACATTTATTGTTTAAGGATTTCTGGGTGACAGTGTTGTCTTTTGTCCCAGGCCTGGAAGCCCAGGCAACACCTGCAGAAAGAAGCTCCAGTTTTATTACTGAAGAGATGCAACTGAGAGCAGAATCCTCTGGAGAATCTCTTGGGGGATTATTCCCTGACACACCTAAAAAATGTAGTTCTGAAGTTTTTAGCAAGTTTGAATAAAGGAAAAAAATAAATCCACCAGCAAATACTGATAGGATCATTGTGTGCTCATGTCCAAATAGCAAATGTGACTGTCACAGATGAGCACAGCCCCAGGATCTCTGCAGGTGGCCCAGCACAGGCACCCACATGGGATCCACAGGAATAGCTCACAACAAAGGGCTCACCAGCCAGTCCCTTGCTTAAGGCTTCGTTAGACAATTTTAATGTTGCACACTGAGTGTAGACTCAAGTTCTACGTCACCAAGAACAGAGCTTTACTAAAACTGCCCCTGAACCTGCTCCTCCTCCTCGGCCTGAGTCAGAGCCACACACCTGAGCTGCTGCCAAGCACCAACATTTTTACACTGTTCTTCCCCATCTTTAAACCCCACGAACAAAACAAAAAGCCCCCTTGTCTGTAACACATTTTTTTGCAGTAGCTCAGATTTCCTGAAGATTCACTGACTCATTTGTCTGTCGAGTCCTGGCAAAGTTTTATCTGCAGGGTATGAACTCCTCTGCCTACTGGTAAAGCAAACTGGAACTTCCAGGAATTCAGTAACATGAGACTCTTCCAAAGAGAATTTTCACTGATGGGTGCTAAAGGGTAACAGGGAAAGGAATTAAAAGGAAATTCAGATGAACAAAGGCCCATTAAGAAAATCCACATAAATGAGCACTAAATCCCCATAGCAACAGGCCAATATGAATGGATTCTTTTCTTACAAAACTTTACTGGAGTTCTGCATTACTCAGGAGGACTGAGTGAAGGGCTGCTGGCATTCCTAACACTGCTGAACAGGACTTTGAAGATAAGTCTACTTCTGTGTTCTATCAGCAGCAGTCAGCACAAATTTTAAGGGTTGCATCACAAACATCCCTTTGTGGACCTGGTAAGTTAGTTTGGGTTGAGATCTGCTTTGCTGCTTTTTCAAAGTGACGTAACTAAGAAAAAATATGGAATTAAATGTCTTTCACCCTCCTTATCTGTATGATAACAAACCTAGCCATCTACTCGCTCGACCTGCTGGCCACACTCCTCCCAGTATGCCCAGTATGCCATTTGCCATGGTGCCAGTGCAGTGCTGGCCTGGACTCAGTTCTCTGGTGACTCTCATAATTAATTGTGGGAGGATATTTGACATCAGTTCTTCTGTTTGTCACTCTAAGTCAAGTCCAGCCTTGCTCCTGGTGAGCCTCTCTACCATTTCCTTTAGGAAACCTTCCCAAGCCCTCAAGTTCTCCAATTGCTTTCCCCAGGCTAGACAGGGAAGAAACAAGACCTGCCAATTCCCACTCTGTGCATTATTAGTGTGCAGTCCCTGGAGGACAGCCTCAGGCTCCTTCCTGAGCAGGAATGCCAAAGATCTCCTTGTAACCTTCTTCTCTTGGTGTTTCTCCTCAGAGCAAGAGGCCTTCAGCACTTGAACTTCAGGGCATCAAAGTCCATAGAGGAAACAGGCTGCAGCTGTCAAGTGTGCACATAAATGCTGCCAAGTGTGCACACAAGTGCTGCCTCTTTCCTTGCCCCCATTCTCCTGTTCTAATCCACATCTGCCTCTACTATCTCTACCTGTACTGTGCTAAACACTCTGAGCAGTACGACCTGTAAAGCACACCTCAGTGAGAACTTCGTGACTCACTTGAAAGACACTGTATTTGCCAGCTCAGATACTGCTGAATTAAAAAGAACAAAAAACACCAAGCAATCAAAAAAAAAAAAAAACCAACCAAAAAACCCAACAAAACCAAAACACCCCACTTATAGTTTATTTTTTTAAAATGAAACCTGGTTTTATGTCCTTACTACCACATGATAATGATGACCCACTGTCACCAGCTGTCAGCTATAGCATTTCTCTATTCCACTTGCAGTGGTAGTAGGCATGGCATGTGTCTGTGTTCACACAGTGCATGGAACTGCAGCCTAACAGGATATGCATCCCAGATTTTCCATCCCTGCCTTGACATGCAGCTTCCCTCTCCTGCAGCTCTGTGATGCCAGTAAGACCTGTGACCTGCCAGGAGAGACCCCGTGCAGCCCCAAGCAGAGCCCGCTCCCTCAGCACTGCCCGGGGGGGCCCCCTGAGCCGAAGCTGCTGCCCTCCCCTGGGGCAGCCCTGGCAAGGCAGTGCCCACGCCCCCAGCCTACCTTCACGGTGGGAAAGCCCTGCTGCGTCCGGTCCTTGACGGAGCCCCGGCTGCCCTCGGTCAGGTACCGAGCCCTGTGCTGGGTCTCCGGCTGCACCATGATCTTCAGCTCCTTCCCCTCGCTCTTAGTCGGGTACTGACCACACAACATTGGGGTCTTCTTCCCTCCAGCTCCCTTCTGGTTCTCTGATGCTCTGGGAAGTCAAAGCACACCATCAAGAAGATGTTAGAAGCAGCTCCCCAGTGAAAACACTCCAAATCACAGAAAAGCTAAAAAGGCAAAGAGTGTATATTAATGGATGGAAGATTTGTAGTTAAGAGCAAACTTTGGAATTCTCCTTCTGCCAGAGGAGACCTGTAGGATGAAGAGGAATGGTGCTTCCCTGCCTCCTCCATCCAGAGCACATGGGAACTGTGTTTCAGAGAGCAAACATAAAGGAAGGGAAAAGCAATTAGCATTAAACGATGTTAACGAACAGAAGGTGGCTCATAACCTGCTTTTTCAGAGCCTATGACACAGCCTGAACAAGCTGTTTTGCTGCTGTAACAAACACACATGTACACTCACACTGGATGGATTTAAGGTTAAATGACACTTCTTTAAACAGGAAAATAGCCTCATGCCTGTCTCCAGCTCAACTTGGATATCCATGCACGCTCCAGCTCCGATTTCTGTCTAAGCAGATAAACCAATTTATGTTAAAACCCAATTAGTTATTGTAAAAGCTCTGGCATAATTGCACCAGTGTTAAATCAGTGTATGCACAAGGCCTTTCTTTCCAGGTGCATTCCGTAAGATGTAGTGGCTTGTGCTCAGTTCCATAATTAAAACCAGGATGAAGGAGCCCTCCCAAGTCTATCAGCACATGAGCCATTTTGGGTTCCCTTTACAGCAAAATGGGAAATAACCCTTGATCCTACACAGATCGGGATTTGCTAATGAGCCTCAAGTCCAAAAATCTCCTTTCCCACTAGGAAATGTGAATATGCTGCAGTACATGGTGCACACAGGAAAAGGGCTCCATGATTCATGCAAATTTCAGATCCTTTCTTCCTAGCAAAACATGGTTTCTAACAGCTAATGCCTGGGAAGAAAGCACTTTTAGATAACAGGTGTGAATTCCTTAAAAAACAAATCCTGTTTCAATAGGCAAGTTATGGAAGTAATTTATCCAGGACATTTTCCTTTTCAACAGCGTGAAAACTGCTTTTTTTCCAAAATTATTCCCTGGGAGCTTTGCCACTGCATGAGGCTCTCACTGACCTGCAGCTGGGGTGACCCAGCTCTTCCAACTACCAGCTGATTTACAGTGACAAACACAATCCACCCCTTTCCTCAAGCTCCTGCTGTGCACAGAGCAGCCCCTGGGCACAGCACATGCCCCTGATTCCAGCCCTGCTGCGCCTGGCCTGGCACTGCTCCTTTTCCTGCCCCAGGAAAGCCTGGGCACTTTGCCCCCATCCCACCACATCTCACAGCCCCGAAAGCCACGGAATCATAGAACAGTGAGGGTTGGGAGGGACCTCTGGAGACCATCCTGTTCCACCCCTGCCATGGCAGGGACACCTTCCCCTAGCCCAGGCTGCTCCAAGCCCCGTCCAGCCTGGCCTTGGGCACTGCCAGGGATGGGGCAGCCACAGCTGCTCTGGGCCCCCTGTGCCAGGGCCTGCCCACCCTCCTTGTAAAAACCTTTCTCCTTCCATCTCCACTAAACCAAATCTCTTTTAGTTTAAAACCATCACTCTTTGCCTAATGCTACAGGTCCTATTTGTCACACTCTTATGTCCATTAAGCCTTCCAAAACCTTTCACTACACATAAAAAAAAGGGTTAAAACAGACAGAGCTGGTGCTTTGGATGATTTCCATTCCCATTTTCTGTCCCTGAAGGTTAAGCACTTCACTGTGACCAGCCCAGTCATGGCCCTGGCTGCCTTCCACACTCACCCTCAACCAGGATCCAGCTGAGGCAGGAACCAGATAAAAACCAGCATAAAACCCTGCAAAATAATAATAATACCATCTCAGAATAAAACTACCTTCCTGCCAAGGAGTCCTGATTACTCTGCTCGGTGTAGTCACACTAGCTGCTTAAAAACAAAAAGAAGCTATGCACAACAGCACAACCTATCTTCTTTTGGGAAAAGGGACAAAACTGTCCAGTGCAGCACACAGAAAACCTGTGACACGCTAAACAAACTGTCATTAACACCATTATGCTCTTTGCTTCTGTACAAGTTCGGGGAAAACTCTAATGCAATTCAAGCTCGTTAGACAATCCCTTTCTATCTTCCTGTCAGGACATTCCTCCCATGGACTCGTCATTTCAAGGAATTTACCAACTTTCGGTCAGTATCTTTTCTTTTCCTTGCTCAGAATTTTAAAATAAACCCCTCAGCTTCCCACAGGGAAGACAAGAAGGGCTGCTGGGCAACCTCGCCTCTGGTGTTTGACCCTTTCAAACACCACCCTGGGACCCACAGGGCCCTGGCTGGGCACTGGCACCTGACAGTGCTCCATGGAAAGACACCTCAGGGACTGCTCTGTCTGACCTTGACACACCTGGAAGTTCCAGCTCCGTAAATTAATGGGGCAGACTGGGATATGGTTGAATTTTGAAGGGAAACGTTGGCGAGCTGGCTGTCAAGATGAAATTCACCTTTACTGCTCCCGGTGCCACGGTTCAGCAGCGTGACATTAACACCCATCTCTCCAGGAGAACTGCACCCTTAAATCCCAATTACCTTAACTGGCAGCATACTGGCATTTTATCATTACCATATTTATGCAGAGAGATGCTCCTTGCAATTATTTTAGTCTTTCCTCTAGAAACTTAAATCATTACTTTCAATCAATTAGCCAAACCTGGAGGCAATTTAAAGCCTTCATCAGAACTTCTCAGTGGTCTTTCTCCTCAAAATACAAGGATGAATCACGTATAAATCCTTTCAATTCATGATTTAATTTTCAGTTTATTCATATTGCAAATATTCATGCCTGTACATTTCATACACACATATTTATTAATCTGATTGTTACCAGAAAAAAATCTCCTCTAATCTAGCACTTCTTTTTTTAAAAGGAATAAATGTAAGTGGCAAATCCTGTGACTCTACTGAAACAGATCTCCTGAGGAAAGTTTGGCCTGGTCCTGCTCTGCCATCAGGCCTGTTCACAGGGCAGACCTGAAAGTGAAAGTGAGACCACGGAAACCTGAGTCTCTGCCCTGAATCACCACCAATTCATCCACTTCTAAAAAGGCTTTCACAAATTCCAAGTTTCCACAGGAACATATTCTTTTTCTTCCTGGCTTTTAACAACAACTGTCTCTTTGGGGGCAAATGCCATTTCCATTCACCACGGAGCACGGCAGCTTTCCTTGCTCTTTTCTTAAAGCCAAAAGTAAATGAACTCCCTTGGCTGAGCTCCACCAGGCTGGGAAGTTTAAAAAACTCCAGTCACTACAGTGACCCAGATTTGTAAAGCCAAATCTCCATCTTCCAATGGCAAAATTAAGTTTTCTAAGATCTTGGCCGCTTCTTATCCCAGAGTGTTTATTTCCAAGGACAGTTCTGTTACCTGGAGTTTTCCTGCAGTTCAGTCTGGCCTGTGACACATAAGGAAAAACATGCCACTTTCTTCCCCTCTGCATTCACAGAACCCATGGATTTCCCTGGTCAGCCCAGCGTTTTTGGGGAAGACTTGTTCTGTTTTCAGACCGAGATCTCACAAATTCTTTCAGAGTTTACAAAAGCTCCCTGAGATCACATTTACAGTGGCTTTTCCCTGTGTAAGGGAGAGCCTGGTCCCTTGGAGCTGGGGGAGGCACTTTCCTCATTCCAAGCTGCCTGGGGTCTACCAGGTACTAATATTTTATTCTACTGCCATCGATTTTGGCTGGTGAAAACCCCGAGGCTGGAGGCCACCATGCTCAGGAAGCAGCAGCACACTCAAGGCATGTTCTCAGAACTGCTTTTCACAGTGAAATTTTAAGTATGGAACTGCACCGACCCTGGGAATACAGACTCCAGGCTCTTTCCCTTTGGGATATGAAAAGTTCATCATCTTTGCCATCAGTCAAATTTTAATGGTCACCCGTTGCTGTGATGAACGTCAGAACGTACTGCAAGCACAGACATAAAAGTGAAACCAAAATGCACTCCTGCCCCCAAAAAAGCCCAAAACAAAAGAGCCAAATCTATCCATCTGACCGTTTGAAAAGTACTAAAGAAGCAACAAGTTAAAAAATAAAATTAAAAAAAAGAAATGTATCGACACAATCTTGCAAACTGATGGGAGTGTCCTCTTTAAGCAGCTACTGGAATGCGTTTAAGGAACAGTGTGAAGTGGGAGATGAGGGGCCACCACCCAGGCGTGCCCATGCAGACACATGCACATGACCCAGAAGCACAGAGAGAAACAGCATTAGAGATTTATTTCTGAAAAAATCAAATACAGAGTGAATTCACAAGGAAAAACCAAAACCTGGTTCACCATATTGTATTAACATTTCATAAAAAAGTAAAGCAAGTGATAATTTAAATGATGAGAAATCTTAACGAGACATTAACCATTAGCTTCTACTCCCATCCCTATTTCTATTTGACAAATAGAGCAGCAGGTGAAGTGTACAGACTGAAATCCTCACATAAAATCCTGCAAACAACCACTCAGGGTGCGCCCACTCCACTCTGCCTTTCTTTTAAAATACATTTTCATTGCCATTTTATAAATGGAATTGCGTGGCCTTTTGGGAATTTCACTTAAAAACAGATGAGCTCATCAGCCGCTGCATTTAATTGCTGCAGGAAAGTTTAGCTTTCTCTTCTAAATAAAGATTAACAAGTCTAATGAGAACTTATCACAGAATCATGGAGTGGTTTGTGTTGAAAGGGACCTTCAAGAGATCCAGTTCCACCTTCTGCCATGGGCAGGGACACCTTCCCCTATCACAGGCTGCTCCAAGCCCATCCAACCTGGCCTTGGACACTTCCAGGCATGGGACAGCCACAATTTCTGGGGGCAGGAAGAACTTATCCTGGGCTGGGACACAACAGGGACAGCAGAGAAGGGAGGGGTTTATGTGAGAACCTGAGCAGAACATTTGCCGGGGCACAGGGGCACTTTTATTCGTTTGGGTATACATATGGAGATAGAACGTTTTTTCTTTTAAAAAAAAAAAAAAAAAAGCAGATACCAACCCATTTCCTGCTTTTGAGTTGCTTTTGCTGTCCGTGCTGAGCTGAGAAAGGACATAGTGAGGCGCTTTGGCACTGTCGGCATCAAAGATATCCATGTTGGACTCTTCGCAATCTCGGCGTTTGATCCCTGGCCTCTGCTTTGGGTTGCGTTTGCGCGATTTACGTGGCACCTCAGTGTTATCATTGTAGGAACTGGTACTCATGTTACTGAAGTTGGAGGGTGAATCCTCCATCCACATACTGCAGCTCTGTTCTGACTCCAATCCACAGCCCTCATCCTGGCAGGACATCCGGCTGTTGTCCAGCAAGTCCTCGGGTGGTGGCGAGATGTACAGGACTGTGTGGCGCTTCGGCGTGGCCGGCTGCTGCTGGGCTGTGTTACTGGTTATCTGCTGCTCACTTACCCCTCGGGTACTTACCCCCACGGCCGCGGAGCAGCTCTCCACTTGCATAGCCTTGCTGTCGGTGACTGAGGTAGAGTAAATGGTAGGGCTGGAAGAGGTGGTAAAGGAGCTGCAAGCACCGCCCATGGAGGAAGAGGAGGGAGCTGAAGAAGCATCTGCGGTGTACAATTCACAAGTAAATACAGGACCCGTGGCGGGGCGTGCGCTGGCTATAGCAGTCCCAGTGAGATCAAGGTGATTTAGGAACCGATTGCTTTCCCCCAAGAAATGTTTGGAATTTGGTTCAGTTTTGGAATGGAAGTGCTTAAAGCAGTACAGCCTAGCCAATACTTTGGAAATGTCCAAACAAGTCTTAGCACGATCCACTGTAATTGGATTTTTTAATGACTTAATGTTAATTCATATAAATGGCTGCAAGTAAACAGAGCTTTCATTGCCTCAGCTGGACTAATTATTGGTATAGAAGCCATTTCATCTAAAATAGCCCCAAAGCGAAATGCTTATAATCCACATTCAATGCCAATTAAACCATTTATTGTTGGAAATTTTTAAGTTTTTTTTTTTGAAAAAGACGGGACTGTGCTTAGCCACAAAATATTAAAATAAGTTTCTAACCTATGAAGCAGAGAACTACAGGTCATTTTTAATGCAGACACTCCCTGCTTCAGAGGCAAATCCTGGAATAAAAATATGAGAAAATAAATGAGAAAAAGAGCTGCTGATTATTCCATCATAAATGAGAAATAAAATATAAAATCAACTGAGTTGGTAGGCAAAATGGAACTGGTATCAGTCACTATGAGTGAGCTGTTGATTTTGAAGGTCCAAAACAGGGATGAAATGTCTGTGTCGGAGACACGCTGATCCAAGAACTGGGAATTTCTGTAATTTGACTTGTTCAGTCACTGGGACCAACTTCTCTCAGACTTTATTGGTCCCTTCCACAGAGACAGCTTGGGACAGACCTCTGAAAAATTCACATTAAACAGGAGATTTCCAACACTGTGACTGCGACTTCTGCAGAGGTCCCAGAGCTCAATCTGGTTTAGAAACATGAAAATTATTCAACCAAACCCCTGAAGATTTCTGGAGAACACCATAATTGTTGCCATTGAAGAATTTTAATGGACAAATCAGTGGAATACGTAAGTTAAATATTCCAGAGGAAGCAGGCCAGAAAAACATATGCATTTATTTCAATCATCTGTAGCTCACTGAGGAATAACTGAATTTTATAGTCAGATTTCAGCTTCCTGTGGGAAGACCCTGTCTTCTGTATTTCTGCACTGCCACCCACACCTGATAAACCCAAAGCACTGAAATAACCTAATTTTGGAAACAAACTGTACAGTAAATATTACACAATAATACAATATGTTTGTTCAGCTAGTTAGTGCTGTCATACAGGTAATGCCCATTACTAAGAGGAACTCGATGCTTTCCTCTTTGCTGCTTGGGATCGTTTTAAAATCCAAAATATTGTAATAGTCTCTCGTGTCTAAAAGGTTTAGAGACTGTTGGACTATTTTATACAGTTTTAGTTACTTGAAAGTAACAGCAAAAATTATGTTCAGCCATGATATATACATTTAAATAACAGTAAAACTCAGCCAACTTTCCCATACCAGGAATTACTGTGAGTATCAATGACTGATGATAAAGAATTTTTAAACCATTACTGTTTCCTACAGCTTTCCTGTGCTAAATAGATGTAAAAGCAAACTTACACCACTTCAGACTGTCAAATTTAGTGGTTGTTACAGTTTATCAATAAACTATTCTGCCTTCCCCGAGCCTCCCAGTGAACCAGGAGCAGCTGAATGATACCAGTTCCATTTTCCAGCTTGTTCTTTGGCAAATACAGTGGCTGAAATTGGAGAATTCAGTCACTTTGCATTCCAATTTAAAGGCAAATTTCTCCTTTCTATATCATGCATTAATGCAATGCTTCTTTCAAAAACATTTATAGGATTGGCAAGAACTATTAAATCTAGATACTCATTTCAGTGACAATATTTAGAAGCTGATTTGCAGCCACTTTGAGTTGAGACAGCCCGTTGCTATTTGGGATGTTTGTTTTGGTAAAGAGGGTTAGTTTCCATCCATCATTGATACCTCCAGAGAGAAGCAGAAGTGTGCCCAGGGACCCCCTGGAGCACCCGGCCGAGCTGCAGCACTGGGGGCTGAATCCCAGGATTTGCCCCAGGAAAGGTCAGTAAATGGAATTCAGGGAAGAGCCCGAGGCAGTGTGGGCACGTCGGGGGTCTGTGGGACAAGGACTCAGACCATGAAATCATTACACACATGGAACAGGCAGCAGGGCTTCGACTGCAGACTCCTCCTCCAACAGATTAATATCAGATTTATCTTTTCACATCAGTCCTGGGAGTGTAAGAAAACCTTGGACACTCCAGGCTCAGCTCTGCGTGCACACGCAGCACTGGGCTCAGCAGGGGCTTCAGTGCATCTCCTGGCCAGGAATGCAAAACCTGCACTTTTCCCTCACTTTCCTAGGGAGAAAAATAAATATATCACTGAACCAAATGCTTTTCAGCACGAAGCTAAAAGAGCTGGTGATGGTAGTGTTGTTTCAGGGTGCAGCATTGTGAAATACTATCATTATTGCAATATCATCATTATTGCTCTCCAAAACAATTTCTCCTCCTTTCTTTTTTTAGAAGTTAAAAAGCACTATATGTATGAATATGTGTATGTGGGCTTTTATACTTTTAAAAAGTAAATAAACATTGTCCATTATAAATTGGTTACACTCTCCTCCATTTACCAGAGATGCCCCTGTGTAATGATAAGATTAGATTATGGAAATAAATCCAAATTGAACAGTAATGGCAAGAAAACCTCTCTTTAGCCTCATCTAATAAATTAATGCCATTACCACCCATAAATAAGAAAGCATCATAAATATTACAGCAAATGGAATAAACTGGCTGTATTGGAACAGTCAAATACACAGATTTAAAAACTTTTGGGGGGGATAAAGGAGATAAATTAATAATTGCTTCAGTAACATTTTAAGTTATGAAAATACTAAGAAACAGTAAAATCCATGTTTTCTCAGAGTCTGCAGGCCTTGAGCCAACTCATTTTCCTTTGAACTAATAAATAAACTGGGTCAATCAAATAACAATTCACCATGTTACTGCAATGAATAAATAGGGCTTTACACGGCTCCTATTTGGGTTCATCATTTTATTCCAAAGCCAGGGACATTTGCATCTGACACCTAAAAGAGATTTCTTGGATGAACGTGCTGCATTTTGGAAAAAAAATAATTTAGTAATTTCAACTTAACTTGTGTTGCTTTACAAGGTGAGAGCATACAGACACCTTCCCCAGCTTGAGCATTCCTTTTATTTTACTTTCTTTAGACACATATTAATTGGAATTGTTAGAGGTGGCTCATGATTTGCAATTTAACAGTGCGTGCAATGACAAATACATGTATGTATTTTTAAGAGAGTAGGTACATTTTGAAATAGAAGACTGAATATGTTTCATTTGACACAGTCTCAAAATCAAACTTGCTTTCAGAGCAATGACACTGAACAGAAGCCAAGTGCTTGTCATGGCAAGTGTGCAGCCTCAGGAATAGAAATGAAATGTGCATCAGCATCACAAGGTGGGGGGTTTTTTCTCCTTTTTTAATAAAAAACAAGAGAAAAGAATATTCCACATTAGAGCAACTGTGATCACTGTTGAAACTAAACCTCCTGAATCTCTTCACTGCCATCACTGTAACACAAAAGGGAGCTGGAAGAAGTAATCCAGATTTTGCTGCCTGTGCTACAAGTTTTCCTCCCCTAAAAGAGGCAGAATTGTACCAACCAGTCCAGCACAGGGACTAAAAGTAAGGGAGCACATAGCAAAGAGTGTCCCTGTGAGCAAACCAGGGCAGGCTTTTTCTTTTCAGTACCAAAAAACAAAGAAAATTTATTACCTCCTACATTAGCAACCAAGGCAATGACATATTTTCTATATCCTATTCTCCTGTGAAGCCAAACAAGGCATTCAGCCTCTAAAAAAAAAAAAGGTTGGGAAGGCAGGAGAGAGAAAAAAATCACTACTTGGCGTTGAGGGAGGCTTTTTAGGTAACACTTCTGTGCAGCCAATCCTGAAATCCTTGTTCACTCTTTTCAAATACCCTTAAATACAACAAGGATTACCAAAGTCCTCAAAGAGAAACACTGTCCTGATGACTTTGCTTTTTAATTGCAAAAGCAAGTTATTTCCCAGACTGGAAAGCTTAAGAATGTAAAGACAAATGAACTGAAGACATTTTTGGTCTCACAAGTTTTCCAGCCACCTGTGCATGGACAGCCAGGACAAGCAAAAAGCCATTAAAGGACTAATTTTTTTCTCAGAACCTCCCCTGCATCCCATGGTATCCTCTATGTTCTGTGCAGAAAACAACTGTCAAAAACAAAAACTCACCCAGAGGGTGAGGATTAAGTGGTGCATAAGCTTAATATATGAAGTACAACTTATTAAATGTGTTAATTCATCTAACATGTCATGCCCTTGGTAAGATTTTTCGATGTTAATTGGTTTATTTGAACCCCTCGACACAGAAGAACAATTTCAGGACAGACCCAGAAGGAAACTATGCAAAATTTCCACCATCAACCTTTGTGTTGTCAAAGGTTTTAAAGGTAAAACCCAGAACTTACAAAGTGGCTGCAAACCTGCTTTCGACACCTCACATGCCAAACTTGGGGTTCTACTTTTCTTCTTCTTGTATTACTGATGTCATGTCAAAAACTTTTCCAAAAAGTTTAGTTTCAAATCAGTATCAATCCACTATTCAGAAATAAACCAAAAAAAAAAAAAAAAAGAAAAATTAAAAAAAAAATTTAAAAAAAGAAAGAAAGAAAAGAGACTTATGAAGAAGTCTGAAAACAAGACCGACCTATACCCTGGGTGAGATTGGATGGGTTAAGTGTCTCTGGCACTATTTGTCTTCACTATTGACAGACACTGTCACACAACCCACCACTCGATGCCTGTCTCTGAATGGCGAAGCTAGAATGCAAGTTAAGTGTATTAATAGAGAAAAAAACTAGCATCCCAGCAAATATCATAAAGCAATCCAATTCACCAGTTATTAAACACACTCAGATTCAAGATAGGTAGGTTAATTTAATTTACATTAAGCCCAACAGTGTAAATTCCCCTTTACATTCCCATGCTGACCCAAGCAGTGTATCATTATACTTTGGGTAAATACATCAATCAATGGTTTTGTTATGACTCCCATTATTCAATCAACACTCAAGTTTAGGTATCTAGGGAGGACTTTTGTTAGTGGCTCACACACACCAATTCCATGGATCTTAGATCCTTCCCACTCAGTGTAGAAGGCTGATTCCAAGCAAGCAGAACTCTGGGACCCTCAGCTGCTCTCTCCAAGCCCTGCCACCCATCAGCTCCTCCCCAGCTCCCTGGGTGAGACATTAGGGTTGATGGATCTGGCAAAAAACACCTCAATTTAAGAAACAGACTATTTTATCTCCTAAATATAGGGTTGGGTTTTTCCTATGAAATCAAGGACTGCTCTTGGCCTTCACAACATTGTCAATGCTGCCACAGAAGGAGGTGCCCAAGCAAGTGGCACAACAGGACTGTTCTTGCCCCTCACTGCCTTGGTCTTCCATTATTCCTTATGGAACAGGGAATTCTCATGTCACAAAGTAGTGCTCAAGTCTTTCTGATCTAATCACAGGAGCCATTTAATGCAAGAAATTGCTGTGAGGAAAAAACCTCACAGAATGATGAAAGAGTTTCTGTTTGAGCAGTTCTAGAAAACTGACTATACAGTTTACTGACTGCATGAAATTAATGAAGACTGAAAACAAATTTAATTTAGAAAAAAGATGTGGACTAGATGTGAAATTCATGAAGACTGAAAACAAACAATTTACAAAAAAGATATGAGCAAGACATGAACACCAATATGAACATGGAATTCTAAGGAAGCTCATGGAGCAGAAATGCCCTCAACATACAACTCCTTATAACTGGTATATTCCAACTGAATTTGGAGAGAAAACACCTAAAACGTTTCCATAGAATGGAAACAGTAAGAAAAATGTCTCTGGCATTTCCCAGCAATGATGTCTCACCAGAAGACCCTTTGGAATGATGAAGGAACCTCTTCAAGCTAAGCTGACCCTCATCACGGCCTGGCCTCTCCAGACTGGGCTCTGCCACGGCTCTTCTGGGACATGAACTTCCAGGAGAAACACTTAAAGCCATGTAACAGCACCAGGAGGGTGAGTTTTGAACGTGCATTAGGGTCTGCTGGAAGTTCATTGTGTGAGTAAGAAGTATTTGACTTGTGACTGAAGCAAGCAGGCTGCAGACAGAAATCCCCGGAAGACATCCTCCTGGAAATGACAGGAAGGCATTTCCAACTGGGAGGGCGGTGGGAAGAGGAAGGGAAAAGCCTACAAAGAAATGGAAGTTTTTACAGGCACTGGAGACCAACTACAAAGAAGAATCTTTTTTTCTGCTCATTTGTTTACAACGTGCAATCCTAAGCCCAGGATAAGAGAACTGGGGACAGCACTGAGATCCCCTCTGAAATCTCTGGTAATTATTTCTGTATCAACAGGAAAAACTGACTAATGACACCAGGAAGGATGACAAATGGACAAAATATTTTCAGTAAAAATAAAAATGGAGAAGCCTGAGAAGCCTCTCAGGGAAAACTAAATGAAAACAAACCCATCTCCATTTCGAGGCTTTATTAGAGTCTTCCGTTTGAGAATGATGAAAAAGCCTTATTTTGGCAGCAGAAAACACAACCCCTTAGCACCCAGTCTCTACCCCACAGGTGATGCAGGTGTCTTTATCCATGTCTCTAAAGTAGCAATTCAGAAGCAAAGCCTTATTTTCTTAATTAAAATGACCAAAGATGCTTATGGCAACATTTCAATTACAACTCCAATCAAAAAGCCAATTGCATCTGTTTGGACAAGTAGATTGTCCCTTTAATTAAAAAAAAGCATAAAAAGAAGCATCAAATTGATCACAAGAAGGTGAAGTTTCACCATTTACCTACTATTTTCCTAGGATGCAATCATAGGCATTTGGGAGCCAGAAGACTTTGCCACATCACAGTATACATAACTGTATCCCAAAATGGAGAATGCAAAAGAAGAGATCAGTAAATACATTTCAGTAGCACAAAATCTGTTCCCCTTTTGCTGCAGCAAGAGCACCACTCTGGAGAATTCCACTGGAAACTACGAACTGGAAACTGGACAGCAATGCAAAAAATATGGACATGCATATNTATATATATATATGTATTTGCCTCTGTGGGAATGGAAAGCAGCTTGAGAGATCATCAACAAGATGAAGCATCTCATTCCAAGTTTTGCTGCAGGAAGAACAAGGGATGGTGAGAAGGGAAGTGAGTTTCCATAACAGTTCACTGGGGTTCAGAGGGTTTGAACATCCCTGGCACTGGAGATAAAAGATGAAAAAGCAACATTCATTTAAAGAATATGGTTGAAAATACTCCCAATCACCCCCAAAAGACAAGAATCGTGTGCTACCTACAAGCTGGAAAGACACCTTTGAGAAAGGACTTTAATTGGCAGAGTGAATTTTAAGCATTTTAAGGTTCAAGGTCTCTTGATCAACAACAAAAAATTGTTCAGCCTTTCAGAACCAACTGAGAAGAGACTCGAGCATCACTCCTCAAAACTGGAGCTCACACACACTGTGCAGGAGCACTGGGACAGCTGCAGGCACATTTATTTCATGTAACATCTCCAGGCAGAGCACACAGTGACATTTCTCAGCATGACACCCTCATGCATTTCCAGAGCCTGGAGATGATTCATATTTAATGTGTTTATGGTGCTGCACCAGACAAAATCCTCCTTTTCCTGTCCCCAGAACAAAGCCACTGGAATCCAAGCAGCGAGCACAGAGAACGGTTTCCAGGGGTAAAACCAGATCCTTTCCCTCCCTTCTGCTTTCCAGAAGAACTACAGAATTAGAAGCTTGAGCTAGCAGCTCAAAATCCCAGAGTTCTATGAAATCATACTTGCCTGTTTGATATTCAGAGAGTGGGTAACACCTCTTTTGTCTGAATTAATGAATAGGAGATACACATTTATTAACAAATTAATGAAAATCCAATCAGCAACATTCCATTTTCATACTCTTACAACTGTTCTGTAAATCACAAAACAAATTTCCAAAAGGAAGAAGAACTAGAAGTCTGTCCCTGTGAGGTCATCACTGCTAAAACCAGCCCATCCTGCTCCTCCAAAAAAAACCAGGAGTTAACTGCAGCAGTATTTCCAATCTACAATGAGATTTATATGGGACAAAACCCCACAGCAAGGTGACAAAAAAGCCTCAAGTAAGCTGAATTTCAGCCAGATATTGCCTTACTCTGTGTTTCAGGAAGCAGAGAACAAGTTGTGTGAACTACTAGAGGAGTAGTAAAAAGCTCTCAACAGTTTGGATCAATCCCTGTCACAGAATCCTCTCATTACCCACAGTAATCAGATCTGCAGGGGAATTCTACATGGTGTGGCTAGCTCTTCAATTTAGCCCTCCCTTTTAAAAACAAGAATAAATGAGATTACCTACAGCACTATGCAGACTGATCATTTCCCTCTCATTCCTAGAAAAGGAGGTTTTAAGGCAAGTAAGAGCAGACAAAAAAAAATAGAGAGACTTACAGAAAATAGGGGGAAAATTTCAGATACAGAACAAGAGGTTGCCAGTCCTTCCTCCTTACCCTGCTCCTGTACAGAGTCAGCTCCCCAAAAAGCTGCCTACAGTCTGCTATTAAGCATTTGATGTATGCAAATGACAGCGAATCTTAATCCTTTGAAATGTAAGTGTAAAATGGATGTTTGTTTCCCTGCATAAGCACCTGGTCTGCACAAAGCCCAGGATGATTTTTCTGTGAAGAAACCCCAGCCAGACCTCTCGTTACTACTCGAGGCAGGGTAGCACAGACTGAGAGTGTGGCAGCAACTTCTCAAAGACACAGCAGAAATCCCAAAACAATTAAAGAAAATAGTAAACCACCTTTTCTCTACCAACGTGGTACAGCTACAGCAAGAACACAGATAGAAGGTGCCACGTTCAAACCAGCAATGGAAACAAAACTTTGCTCCTCTGGGCTTTTGTCTGGTTGGGTGGGGCAGTTTAAACAGAATTTTTAACAGCTGTCACTGCAGGCCCTTGTCCCAAGTCCCTCTCCAGCTCTCCTGGAGCCCCTTTGGGCACTGGAGGGGCTCTAAGGTCACCCTGGACCTTCCTCTTCCCCCGGCTGAACAATCCCAGCTCTCAACTTGGTATCAGCTCAGTCTTTGTGACCCTCTGTGGTCTCTGACACTGAAAAGCGTTCATAGGTGAATGATCAGGTCTCCTGTCAGTGGTAACAAAAAGCCTCAACATTAATTTTTAAAGTTTTTCATTCCAGAAACTTGTGCTGCAGTTTAACCCAAACACACCTAATGCATCTCAGGTTTTTTAAAGGATCTGGACTGGCTGTTGGCAGACACCAAATACCTGGAGGCAACAGACTTTTAGTTCCATTCAAGCTTTCAAGTCTTTTCTGTTAGGTACAGAATTAATTAGCAGTTCAGGTCTGTCTGTGGATTTAGAGTGTAACAGGGTTGTGGGGTGGTTTTGTTCAATTGTTTTTAGGATACATGTTTCTACAAGATTTGGTTGCTGCTGTCTATGAACCAAACCCATCATTAAGCACCTTGATTTTAGAAATAGATGCCCAAATTATTTTTTCAGTAAGTGATGTAAAAACATCAAATCCTTCCAATATAATAAAAGCATCAAATTCTTCCAATGATCAAGTTCCACTGTGCACAGTTAAATCCACAGGTTCCCAGGAGAGGTCTGGCAAAACATGAATGGTGAGCAGTGCTGTAAAGTTTCTCTGACAAACCTACAACCACTTCAGGCTCTGATCAGGATTCCTGAACCATGCAAATCTGGGAAACATTCTCACATAAACATTTAATGCATATGAACTCGGAGAGAGAGAAAAAGGAATAATGCAGCTATCTGAATCCTTACCCTATAGACATTTTTTTTTTCTCAAGCAACAACTTAAGGCCAATTAGGAAAATGGAACATGACCTTGTAAGAAATATGGGGATCAAATTATGAAAAAAAACTTATTCAGTGAAGGGAGACACATCTATAATGGGCAAAATGGTATTTTTTCCCCATTGCACAGATGTTTACTAATATATATGTTACTGACAAGAATTCCAGATGCGAGCCAGCACTGAGGCTAACCTCCCAAACCAAAGCTTTGTCCTTACATCCTCACTTTTTTATGTTTAGTGAAGATCAGTGAGAGTGTTTAAAGTCTAGAACATGGTTGGGAATAAGAAAAGGATGCAGATTAGAAGGTCATGCCTTTTTTTTATATGTTGTCAATTAGAAAAATAACTACACTGGTCATTTACAGAGTTCCAGCTGATAGACATTATCATGTATTTAAGGATTTTTTACCACACCACACTAGACATGTGTGTGAAAGGAGTTTAAATACTACACTTCCTCAGGCCCCAATGGAAAACATGACCTTTTCTTCCTCCTCACATTTTGGTAAAAGCTTCATGGCCCAAAATGTCATCTCCCATTCCATTTTTATCCTAACTAGAATCCACTGGTTCACAGTCAGTCGGCATTCCGCCTCAGTTCCAAACAGGGATTTATTCCCTTGGAAGACAGAGTGCATTCTAGGAGTTAATTGCCCGTGTGGCATAACAGAATAGAGGAACAGATAATTTATTTCTCATGGAGATGCATATACAAAACACAGCAACCATTAATGTAAAACACCTGATGCTTTTGATCACCCAGCTGAATGGTACCACCTAGGTTCTCCTAGAATGAACTCTGTTACTTCTCCACAAGCTCTTTCTTACACTCAGAACTTTGCCAGCACTGTTCATGTTGGCCAGAACGTTACAAACCTTAAGACAATACAAGAATAAAGGAGAGTCCTTACCAGCAGCAACTACAGCTGGAGGCGGCGAACCGGCCTCGCCACCGCTTGTTTGGCTCATGGATGCTATGGATGTTTCTCTGGAAGGTGGTAACTGCAGCTCCTTTGGGAGAAGGTCATAGACAGATTCTGTGGAACAAAAAGAACTTGATCAAAAAGTCACCCGTGTCCTGTACAAGAAAAGAAATAATGTTTTTGCCTGTAAGATAGGAACAATAACCCAGCCCTTTCACAGCCTCTGGAAGAAGTTACAGTAAGTGCTCGGAAATAACAGCATGGAGAAAAGTTATTTCAGAAAACAAACAAACATTAAGATGCGCATTCTGAAGACTGAAACAAAGGACACAAACTTGTTCAAACAAAGAAATAATTCATGAACTTCCAGAGAAAACTGTTCTCATCCAGAATGAAGGGCTGAGGGCAGCACATCACGTGAGAATCCGAGACAAATCTGTTTTCAGAATTCCAACTGTGCAAGTGACTTCCTAAGGAAAAAAGCCTAATTTAGCACCATCGTCCTAACAACATCCCATAGAGTCTTAGAATCACACACTGCTGTGGGTGGGAAGCGACCTTAAAGCCCATCCCATCCCATCCCACCCCTGCCATGGCAGGGACACCTTCCAGTATCCCAGGGTGCTCCAAGCCCCGTCCAGCCTGGCCTTGGGCACTGCCAGGGATCCAGGGGCAGCCACAGCTTCTCTGGGCACCCTGTGCCAGGGCCTGCCCACCCTCCCAGGGCACAATTCCTTCCCAATATCCCCTCCAGCCCTGCCCTCTGGCAGTGGGAAGCCATTCCCTGCGTCCTGTCCCTCCATCCCTTGTCCCAAGTCCCTCTCCAGCTCTCCTGGAGCCCCTTCAGGCCCTGGAAGGGGCTCTGAGGTCCCCCTGGAGCCTTCCCCTCTCCAGGTGAACAACTCCAGCTGTCCCAGCCTGGCTCCAGAGCCAAGGGGCTCAAGCCCTTGGATCAACTCAGTGACCTCTTCAGGGCTTGCTCCAACAGGTCCATGTCTTCCCTGCACTGTATTAATCCCATGGTTGTGATCTCTCTTCCTCCTTGTGTGTTACCCAGGAGCCTCGTACGGTTCCCCCCTAAGAGCTTGCTCCATCTTCTCATGTTTACAGCTCTCAGGCTAACTCCAGCCTCTTGTACACCTGCAGCCTTTGGTGTGCTCACCAGGTGTTTCAGGACAGAGGCTTGGTGTCATATTTTAGACCACATTTCAAGTAACTTGGTCTTTATCAACGAAGCATGAAATTAAAGATTTGCTCTTAATGGTCTTGTGATCTTTGGGAATGTGCTTCAATTCTAATGCTGGCTTTTCCTTCCCTCCCTCTTTATCATATTGTTGGAATTATTCACAAAGATTAGAATTGTGCTGCTTGTGGATTACTGCAAAAATCATGTGCTCCCTAAGAAAAAATTATCCTCTGGGAGTCTTGGATGTAAGCATCCCTTTAAAGCAAAAGGCTTGACAGAACCTTCGCCACATTAGAGAGCCAAAACCAAATTTCCTAAACAAAAAAATCCCCAAGAACCAGCCCAAAGAGAAAAGCTCTCAATTACCTACTAACTGGGGTTTGGAAAGGACCTTTTGTAGTCAATCCCGAATATTTCATGAGTCATGACAGAATGATGGTGATGACAATTCACTCCTCTCAGAGGATTTCTTGAGGAGAAAGGAATGGAAGGGTATGTATATCTTCAACTTACACACGAAATAGAAAGCGTTCTGTAGTTGCCTGCAGACACACACTGTGCTAATCCCTCATTTAGGGCCCCTCACTAAACATTTTTGAGCAGCAGCAGCCCTGAACACCTGGCTGTGAGTTTCCTGCCCTGCTGCAGGTCGTAGTGCCAGTGCCAGCCAGAGCAAAGGCTGGTGCTCATTTACAAGGGCTTGTACAAACTGCTGCCCTCATCTCTGAGGAAAAGCAAACGCAGCTGCTCCTCGTAGTACAACAGGAGCAAAAGTGAGAACAAGTGTTGCCTTCCAAACCATTCTGTGAATCTATGAACACATGGCAGAAGTTCGTGGTCAAATCCAAAGTTTCAGAAGAAAAGCTTTTCTCGCATCAGATGCGGCTTCCCAGTCTAAAACACATCGTTGGTGAACTGCAGTGCAACACTTTGCAGAGGAGTCCCAAGTGCCTGGGTACCTTTAAGAACTCTTGCTGCCACAAACCTACTCCACACACATCAGACTTCAAATGAAACTTTGTGTTTTCACCTAAACACAGGCCAATGTTTATATATGCTGAACTATAAATAGCATTAAAGCGAAAACTGACAAATTCCAGAAACATGAGAGTTGTTGCAAGGAAACTAATTCCTCCCCAGAGGATACAGCTCCCCCCGTGCCTCACTCTGTATTAAGAGCTGGAACTACTGCTCAGCCCCTCTCCATCACCACGTTTTACACGTGTGTACTCACCAATCACCAATACTGAGAACGTGACATTTCCTGCTAGAATTTTACATTGATTCATGCAGAAAACACCCACTAAAGGCAAAGGCTGCTATAGAAATGCAGTATTACATTAATGTAATTAATTTGAATTGTAATGTATTTACATTACATTTCAATTACATTGAAATGCTGGAAAAACAGCATTTCAGCATCATTACGTATTTCTACATAATCTGCAGGAAAAATGTGCCGACAGAATTCCTGCTTCCAGCAGCCAGTGTTGAATCAATGAGGAAGTTTAAGCTGTCTGACAGCACTAAGTGTCTTGTAATTTATTGCTGATTTAAATTCCCTTGACAAATACATTGGTTGATCTCAAGTTTCTGGGGTTTTTTTCCTAGAAGTAGCTCCATTTATACTCAGCGTTTAAACACATTTTCTCTCTCCATACAGGAAGCAAGGAACACATGTTTCAGGATTAGTGTTATTATGAAATATAAACAAGATAACACACAAACAAGATAACAAAACCCTAGTGATCAGCCAGAAGTCCCACACACTCATTTCCCCACACAAACCCTCACCTGCATTAAGGTAATCAGTTATTAGACATATTATCTACAGTAAACTTCCAAATCTCTTATCTTTCCCCAAAATATCTCGCCTAGACAAGCCCAGCTTCACAAATTCTCCTCCTGAAACCAAGGACACACAGGGACAGGCAGATTTACAAAAAGTATTTTAAGTGTCAAATTTCTTCAACTGCCCTTTATCCGATTATCCTGCCCTCATAATCTCTCATCTGAGATCAGCTGCTTGCAACTTTGATCTTCCTGCCAGTTGTACTGACAGTCCAGAAAATTCTATTTCACATGGTGATATGGACCAGAACTGCACCAAACATCAGATCAGGATCCAACAACACAGCATTTGGAACCAGCAAAGAAAAGATTTTGTCCATGTGTACTACTTGAACCTGCACAAAACATTCTGAATTTATCTACTAGTAAAACATAATCAAGAAATTTAGGAAGGAACCTCACCTTGTGAGGGTAGGGAGGCCCTGGCACAGGGGGCCCAGAGAAGCTGTGGCTGCCCCTGGATCCCTGGCAGTGCCCAAGGCGAGGTTGGGTGGGGCTGGGAGCACCCTGGGACAGTGGAAGGTGTCCCTGCCCATGGCAGAGGGTGGCACTGGATGAGCTTTAAGGTCTCTTTCAACCCAAACCACTCCAGGATTCTCTGGAATTGGGTCATTTTAAGTTAAAACAACCACACAAAAGGTGTCTGTGGCAGGGCCAGACACATGACCACCAGTCCACACAAAATACATCCTTGGGTCAACAAGGACCTGGATCAGTCCCAGCAGCTGGTGACAGGATCTCTGTCTTTGAGGGGGAAGAGAGGAGAGGCCTTGGAAAGGTTTGGGGAAAGCTGATGTGGTGATGCTGCAGCAGGAGTGCAAAAGGCTGGTTCGTGATGGCAAACCAAATTCTGCAAGCTCCTTCACTTCCTTTTTTACTCACTTCCCCTCAGGGCACACACACGGTTGCCCTTTTCTAGGAATGTTTTTGGATTTCTACACACAACCTAACCAGGCTGAGTTACAGACCTGGGCCTACAGCAAAGTCTAAGTGCTCAGCCTTCTCCCACACCCACCAGCAGCAAATACCTCTGGAATTCCTAACCCATCCTCACAGCACCAAGGGACCTTTCAGAAGCACAGCACACCTTGGGAGCTGCAACATCCCATTCCTCCTCACCCACTAACATGCTGTGATTCCATTTAAACTTCATTCTTAGGAACAGAGCAGTTAAGCTTACGGGAGCAAAAAGAACACAACACAACTGCTTCCTGTGTGGGAATGCTGAGACAACTCCAGGATTCTGTGAGGAGTCACTGCAGCTTGGACATGTCCCATACAAAGCCCTGCTTTTCCCACAGAGTAGGTATTCCCAGCGTGGAGACTGCTCTCCCTCCTCATGGAGAAAGTTTGCTGTAAAGCAGCAAACCAAGTACACAAGGATCCACTATTCTGTCACACACAGCACCTGGGAGACTCTTCTGGGCCACGAACCCTCCATGACTTTCTGGCTGCACCGACACAGACATTTCAGCTGCACAGATTAAAAACTCTGATTCCTAGAAATTTAGTGCCCCGTTATCTCGAGCTGTGCTAGGACTGGCTCAGGGTGTAAAAGAAACTCTCTGTCCTCAAACTTTTGGGATGCAAATTGAACTGAGATCCTTCTGGCTGGCTGACCGAATTGCTGCTGCCTGTAATTCAGCACCTGGTGATGCTGGGAGCATAGAGACGTGGAAAAGAGCAGAGAACACCCAATTCCAATGTTTAAAACAACAGCAGCTCATCCACGAGGAATGCAGACATCCTCACTTTGCCAGGACCTCCAAACACCTTAAACATTATAGAATTTTCTTTACATACAGAAGAGATACCCCTAAGCTTTGCTATTCCATCTGCAAAGCCAAGCCATGTTACCCAGAACTGCCACAGCTGGAAGCCAAGTCACAAACCTGATAGAGGAGTTTGCTCTGACCTGCAGGCAAATGAGGCCATAACTAATGCAGAGGGTCCTGGCTGCAGCTCCAACTCCACCACCATTTCTCCAGGTTGTTCCCAGGCCCAGCCTTGAGAAGGTTGTTGGAATCCAGCCCCAGCTCTCCTGTGTCTGTTCCACCACTGTGACCTGCTCCTGGGACTTCACCCCCTGTAATGCCAGGGGCTCCTCCAGCAGCATCCCTCTGATCCCCACCCCTGGACTAACAGGTAATGACAGATTTCCTGCTCCATGGACATCATGTGAAGAGCCACACCAACACATGGAGAAAGATGAGAACCACCCGAATTATCAGCACTAGAGGCAGAGAAGGGGCATTTTCCACTTGCTGCTGACATTTTTTGCCCTTAAGGAAAGGTACATCCTGGAAATCCCTTACCACTTCCATGACCTCATAAACAGCAGCCAAGTTAATCCTTGTCTTTTAATAAGCTCCCTGCACTGAATGGCTGCCCATTTGATCCCCACTGATACTCGTCTCCTCAACATGGTTTAATACCCGCACAGATTTGGCTGTTTCTTCCAAAGCCATTTCCTTGCTGCAGCACATGACAGTCACACCAGAGATTAGACAAAACCTTGGTGTCCTCCTCTAATCAGCTGGCGGCATCGGAGCAGAAATCTCTTCTAATGATGTTCACTAAGCTGATCAAAAAAACAAGCAAGCAAACAGGCCAAGAGAGTTGTTTATATGGAACTGAGATTAAAAAACAATTAGAAATCATGAAGCAGCAAGTAGCCTTTGCTACACGGGGGAGGTCAGTGAAGTGAGCACACGTGCTCAGCAAATTAAAGAAACTATAAAGGAAAAATAACAGTGTCCATATTGCACCTCACCCCCACCTAGGGATGCAAATTCAGTTTCAGAGCACCCACACATATATAAAGGTCCTATGGTACTATTTTAAGACAGTTTTGGGCTAAACCTGTATTACCAAAGCTCCAAGTGTCAGTCACTCCTCACTCCAAAGGCTGCTGCATTTTAATAAAACAACACATGTGACTTAACATCTTTCAGAAACTTTCGTGGGTAAGGGATGCTAAAACCAGAATCTACTCTAGGCCTAAAAAATCCAGGCCTCTGCCAGAAGACCTTGTGGTTGGTTAATCTGTTTATCTTGAAGTTCAGTTCTACTCAGAATTTCAGTGTCCATGATAAACACCACAGCTTAGTGGTTGATCTTATTGGAGGCCACTGATTCCACCACAATAGCTTAGTTCACAGAGAGTTTTTAGAGAATGATGGGGGAATGGGGGAGCTCTAAATATTTAAAATCTAATTAAAGCTTGTTAAAAAACGTTCGTATCACATGACCCTCGTGGATTTTTCTGTACACAAAAGCTTAGGTGTAGGAAGACTTTGAAGCAGATTATTTTGCCCATCAGGAAGAGCCTGTAGGAGCCAGCTGAGGAACCCTCCAGCTCTTCACCCCAAGACAAACAGGTTCTCCTGCAGACCAGGAACAGTACTGACTAAGTGTGGTGATTACAATGCAGAGAATTCAGAGACTCACAGAATCATGGAATGGTTTGGGTGCGGAGGGACCTTAAAGCACATCTCGTTAAACCCCCAGCCGTGGCCAGGGACACCTTCTGCTATGCCAGGTTGCTCCAAGCCCTGTCCAACCTGACTTTGGACACTTCCAGGGATGGGACAGCCACAGCTTCTCTGGGCACCCTGTGCCAGGGCCTCACTGCTCTCACAGGGAAGAATTTGCCCAGTATCCCAACAAAATTCCTAACAGAATTAAGGATACATTTCAGAAAACTTAGGCCACCCCACTAGAGAAAGTCCACCTCTCACAGCATGACTGCTCTCCCTCGTTAAAGGCTAAACCTGGAGAAGCAACCTCAGGAGTAACTCCTGTGGTGAAAATAAAACAGTCCAGTACCTTTTAGTCCTTGAGTGAGCAGACAAAACCACTCCTCCAGCTGCTTTGAGGCAGCACACCCATACCCCTGATGGGGAATGGCAGGGAATCTGCCCCCAGCCCCTGGAATGTTTTAAGCATTGAGATGGCAATGCTGATAACAGGGCTGGCACAGGGACTGGCACAGGGACTGGCACAGGGACTGGCACAGGGACTGCGTGGATGGAAGCCAAAGAAGGATAACAAGGATTCAGTAAGAAGCTCAACAGAGGAAGCTCTGAGAGTCTGAGAAAGGCAACTAGGAGAGAGACAAAGCCCAGTGCATAAACCAGAACAGAAACAGACGGAGACAGGCAAAGCCCAGACAGATCAGTGACCACTAAAGCACTTCCTACTTCAGTGCCGAGGGTTTGTTGTTGTTGGGGTTTGGGCTTTTTCCTTTTTATTGTTTGGATGGCTTTTCTGAGTACTCCTTAGGAGAGTCAAACTCTCACTTGCAGAAGTGAGAATCACCCATGTCAACTGCAGGCCACGGCAGCTCTGCTTAAGGGACAGCAGAGATTTTTAGGTTATAAAGTTACAAGAAAAAAGATTTAGAGGCACACACAACAAAGAGTAAATCAGCTTTTGTTCCATATCTGTCAAAAGAGGATTTAGGACATCTTACAGACTACCATACTCCTGTATTTCCTAACACTTTTGCAACTTCACTGACTTAACATCAGAAGCTTGGCAGCAGGGAAAACAAGACAAACAGTCCTGAAAACAGGTTTAGGTTTCACACAGAGCAAAATGGAAGGACCCTGCTTGAGCATACATAGAATAGATAAAACACAGTGACTGTTCAAAGAATCACATAATCACTAAGGCTGGGAAAGACCTTTAAGAACATCACCACCAACTGTTAACACAGCACTACCTAGTCCTACTAAACCACAGGGATATAGATTTAGAGGGAATATTGGGAAGGATTTTTTCCCTGGGAGAGTGGGGAGGCCCTGGCACAGAGAAGCTGTGGCTGCCACATCCCTGGAAGTGTCCAAGGCCAGGCTGGACGGGGCTTGGAACACCCTGGGCTAGTGGGAGGTGTCCCTGCCCATGGCAGCGGTGGAACACGATGAGCTTTAAGGTCCCTTCCCACCCAAACCATCCTAGGATTCTGTGACACTTGTGACATTCTGTGATATAACTGCATGGCAAAAGCCAGAGAGCAAGAAGCAGCCCACAGGCAGTGAGGCTGAGCAGGAGGACAACAGACACTACATTACAGCCTTGATGCAGACACCCTAAAACATTTTACAGAGTTACCGGTCTAATTACTCCTATTCTTCCAAGAGTTGAAACTGAGTTGTAGTAAGATTGTAACTCACAAGGCTCCCAGTCCTATCCCTCTTACCCAGTGCCAAATCCACCAGGTTACACTTACTAAAACATTGCTTTTATTTCATATTGTTGAGTATGTCTTAGAATACAATTAAACAAAGGACTCAATACGAATTGAGTGTGCAACCTAAAATACGTAAAGACTAATTAGCATGTTCTGCCTAATTGCCCAACACCGTCCATGGATTTCCACACAGCTCTCAGATGCAGGTCTGTCACCAGAGACTTGCCATGCTGTCCTGCCAGAGGAAACAAACGGCAGAGCACTGTTCCCTCTATCTGCCAACGTGGAGCAGGGAAAGACTGGAAGCAGCTCTTCCCGCCAGCACTCCTGTTATTGTCAGCCCTGGCAGGGCTAGATTGCTGCTACAGCAACAGTGGCAGGTTTTCAAAGAAACTGCAGTGTATACAAGGATGTTTTACACAGCCAAACAGAAAATCTTCCTTCCAGTTCCCCCTGGCTTCAGACAAAAGCAGCAAACCCTAAATCAACAGGCTTCACGCGCACGGAGGGAAGGCAGATGTGCGGTGCTGCCTGTGCTGGAAAACTTGAGGATTAAAGAGCTGATGTTGATGCAGCTCCACTCTGAAGAATCCCCAGAGGATCCGAGTGCTCCGTGCTGATGACGTAGCACTGGGTACTAAAATTCAAACGTTGCCTGCAAATGCTGCTACTCCCTGAAATGCAACGTGTTAGTGAAGGAGAGAGAGAAGTCTTCTGAAAGGCTGTTGTTATAGAGACAGATGGCCAGTAATATATTATTAATGATTAAAGTAATTAACATTTGATCACAAGTCTAACACCAAAGAATCCCAGACTGGTTTGGGGGGGAAGTGACCTTAAAGTCCATCTCATTCCACCCTCCTGCCATGGACATGGACATCTTCCACTAGAGCAGGCTGCTTCAAGTCCCATCCAACCCAGCCTTAAACATTTCCACAGTATCATTATTTCTTTTACTTAAAAATAAAAATGAATGCTAAAAGTTGTTGCTTGTATTTTTTTAAGGACAAGTATTACTACCAAAACTGGCAGTATTAAATAAGTAATTTTGCAAGCAATTCGTAACCAGCTCCTGCAGTATATTCCACCAACCTTCAGAAAAGCTGCTAATCTCAATATTCAGGATTCTGCACAGCAGGGTAGAGTTGAGAAATTAATCCCTTTAAAGTTGAATTTCAACAACTGACAGAGGCATGTGTTAGCTGAATTCTATTTATGGCATTCATCCAAATATCAAATAAAGCTTTCCTGGCTGTGTTTCAGTCATCCCCATTCACAGCTCAAAGAGGACTTTTATAAATGTAGACAGGCAGTATAAATCCTGGATCTTGTTTGCATCCAATTTTACACATCTCAGAATGAGAGAACAACATTATTTAGGAATTGTCACTTCAAGGAAAGGACCAGTAATGACTTACTGAGACATCTATGCAGTTGTAAACTCCAGACAAAAAACAAAGGACGTAAAAATAATCCTAAAATACCTCTGTGGACAAGGCAGAGCAGCAGGCAGGCTGACAGAGCTGCAGGTACACGAACACAGAATCATGGAATCACAGAATCCCAGACTGGCTGGACTTGGAAGGACCTTAAAGGTCACCTCTTTCCACCCCCTGCCATGGGCAGGGACACCTTCCAGTAGACCAGGCTGCTCCAAACCGTGTCCAACCTGGCCTTGAAATGTTCAAAGAAACCCAAATACCAAGTGATCAAAGAACATCAGTAACAGCTATTTATCAACCCCTTTGAAACACCTGTGTTGTTTCAAAATTCAAAGTTCACCAGAAACAGAGGTAATCAGACAGTTCCTTAGGTACCAAGCGCCATCCAAATTCAGGGACACACCGAATCCACCCGACCTGCAGTTTACTGTTGTCTCAGAACAACATTTCTCAGCCTTTTCAGGTTTGCACCATTTTTTCTGATGGGGTTATTTTTGTCATCTCTTACGTTTCCTGTGAGCAAAAAAAGCAACAGCAGCAATGAAAGATACAGGCACTTCTTTCTTTTGAGGCTGTACCACAATACATAAGGTGAAGAATAAAAGGCATTCTGACAGACTGCCAGCACATTGAGGCCACCTCTTGGGTTCAGTATTTCATTACAAACCTGGATGTACAGGCTGTGCTCCTGAGGTCTGACCTGTCCCAGTGACTCCCAACATGACATCCAGCATCTCGAGCCCACAGACTGCCCCCCTGCCTCCCTGCCTTTACTCCCATTAAAAGCTATGTTCTTTTATCATCCCCAAAACTGAGAAATGTTTATGCTTCCTGCCATCACTTTGCTTTCTACTGCTAACTCAGCTGTGTTTGATGATAAACTTCATTCTTCAGACCAAAGACAATGTTTAATAAAGAGCGCTCCTCGGCACACTTACAGAGCTCTGGTGAGTCTGACACCTCTAAAGCTTCGATCAGGGACATGAGCAGCATGTTCAGGTAAACCTGTGACAGCTACTGCACCTGGAAGGGATTCCTCAGGGAAAAAAAGAGGCAAGTTGTTCATAAAAACAGGTTTTCAAAGCATTAAGCAAGTTCTTCTCCAAGCACCTTCACACACCACTCTCAGGAGATCAATGGGAACTTAAGCCAATCATTTAATGGTAAAGTGTGAACAAAAGATTCCTTGCTGCTCTACAGAGCTAAAATCAAAATGGAACTGGGAGACAACAATGAAGGAATCAGTGGTGGAACTGCTTTAGAACTCCCAAGTTGCCTAAAATTTAAGGATGGCTAAATATGGATTAACCAACCTCTTCTCTCTGACAGGAAAAGGTTGACAAGAACCAGGAAGTTTAGAAGAGTATTTCTATTATAATTCTTTCAAATTTTGACAGTTGGATACAGATTCACTCCCTGGTTCAGGGGACTGCCCGGCTAAGCTGCACTAAATCTTCCTAAATAAAAAAATCCTAAAGAATTCCTAAAGGAGTTCTTTTGCTACTGTATGTACCAAAATACCTGCACAGCAAAGAGTACCCAAGTGTGCTCTACCCAACATAATCCTTCCCACCACCACACCTCCAAAAGCACCGTTTTCACTTAAGTAGCAGCAAATAACTGAATTACTGAAGCTTACACTCAACTCCTTCAGGCCACAAAATAAATCAAACTATTTCCCCATCTGACTAAAGAGCAACTTGGTTCCAGGCGTGGTTCAAGTCTCCAAGAGAGGCACATGGCCCCAGCCAGAATTCAGGTATCCTAAAATTAAAACAAAGTGTTAAGGATTTTTGTCTCCCTTAGAAAGGATTTTCTCCCAGGTGAGACCTGCACACCTGCTAAGGATGGGCACTGCTCATGCTCACACAAACCCACTTGCAGACAAGAGATGATGGAAATTCTTTCTCTGGCAGGCACATAGGAGCTGAAAACTGCTGAAGATGCTGAGTGTGGTTGGAGCACAGAACTCCAGGAATGCCCAAAATGTCACTTTCAAAGGCATATGCTGGTGACAAACAAGCATAAGCTTCTTTGTAAAGGAGCAGCAAGATAGTCACACCTCCCAAAAGGGTCTGATCCTGGTAGATATCCTCAGCAAAGTTAATAGGATACAACTTAGTGTCCAGGAAAATCATAGCTAAATCACAGAAAAATAAATCACTATATCCCAGAGGAAAAATCTGACTTAGTGCCCCAGTAAGAAAGTGACTACAGTGTAACTCTAAAATTCCTGGTGTGGGGACTCACAAACATACAAACAGCAGAAGCTCTTCAGAAGTCACAAACAACATGGATTTAGGGCCAGGAAGAAGAAGGGCCTGGAGCATCTTTCACACCAGGAAAGGCTGAGAGAGCTGGGTCTGTTCAGCCTGGAGAAGGCTCAGGGGGATCTTATCCACATGTGGAAATTCCTGATGGGAGACAATGAGAGGCTCCTCTCAGCGGTACCCCAAGACAGGACAAGAGGCAGTGGGCACCAATTAAAACCCATTAAATTCCATCTGAATTATCTCATCCATGAAGACAGCCAAGCACTGGCCCAGGCTGCCCACGGAGATGGTGGAGCTCCATGAGCACAGTCAGACCCACGGGGCACGGTCCCAGCACTCGCTCCAGCACTGATTCCATGATCTCCAGAGGTCCCTGCCAGCCCCAAGGGCTGAGACTGAAAGCTGGCACTGCCTCCACAGGACTCACCCAGCTCCTCTCCCACCACCAGAACATCTGACTGTTTTCAGAAGTTTAACCTAAATCAGATGCCTGGGCTCTGCAGCATTTACTTATGAGATAAAACCAAGACTATTAGAAACTGTAATTATAAATTCCTCAGTAAATCTGCTTTAATAGGAATACACATTCCAAGGAAAGCTGCCTTTTTTCCTCCCTAAGAAACAAAACATACTCAAATGTTACCAGACCTCCTCATTCCTAAACTGAAAACAGAGTAAACTTTAAATGTAATACAAGTATTTCTTTACCATGCATACAACTAGACTGTAGGATTTCTTGTTGAGTCCAAAACCAAATCAAGAGTCAAAAAAGAACTGAGTTAAAGTCTAGATAGTCCTGTTCTGCCCCAAACAGTAAGGATTTACACATCTCACACGGCAGGATCCTTGCTGCAAAGGCAGAAAACTGTCAGTCAACAGAAGCTCTGAACTCTGCAGCTGATTATTCCCCAATCACCCCACAGTGCTCCTATCCAAACTCACTGATTCTTCTGCTGAGTGAATCCATACACACAAAAACCATCAGGCCCCCAGACAATGAGGGCCTGAAACAACTGGATGTAGTGTCAGTTTTTCTGAACGGGAATGGAAGCTCCAACATTTGGAAACTTTTTAGGACTGTCTTTGAATCTCTGTTTTCTGTACCTTCACCTTGTCTGGGCACTGACAGGAACCACTGTCCATCTTCCCTCTATTTGCCAAACCTCCTGACCTTCCCCACAACTCAAACCTGCTTTTAGGATCAAAACCTTGTGTTTCTTCAGCACATCAGTTTCATAAACTTCATAAGGTGACGCCAAATTCTTTCTAGTGATTTACAAAGCAACCATCAAACCTTTCCAAATGCTGAAGGGACAAGTGATGGGAGGGAACGGAGAACAATTTACAGAGTGTATGTATATAAATAGACAACATTCCTCAGTCTGGTTAAGTGATATTCACCTCACAGATGCCTCAGAGCTACACAACATAGCAAAATAATGTACCTGAAGTTGGACATTCACATTTTAAACACTGCTGAAGCACTGCTTGCTTTGCAAACAGCATTACTGGGGATTTTACTGCATGTCCATTAGCACCTGCTATTACTACACAGTTCAAAGTTGGATCTGAGAGTTTGTTCAAAGCTGGATCTGAGAGTTCATTTCAGTCAGTTCCTAAAACAATTGCTAATGACAAACTGGCCTGAATGTTCAGCCTCATCAGTTTACTCTCTACATACCCACCGAGATAACACACGTGATAACTGCAGAGACATGACCACACACCTTACTTCACCTGCACTTTGGCCACTCACCAACTCCTGCTGGGGTGCACCAGCACTTCTACACTTCAGAATGAGTTCAGGCCATTGCCTTTTGGATAGAACACAATATTACTGCTTCATTTTCACCATCCCTGGAGGTGTTCAAGGAATGACCGGACATGGCACTCAGTGCTCTGGTCTGGTCAGCAAGGTGGGGATCACTCAAAAGGCTGGACTTGACCTTAGAGGTCTTTTCCAACCTAAATGATTCGGTGAAACACACTTCCATATAAAACTACATAACCTGTGTACCAGTGCAAAGTCAGATTAAGGCTCCAGGCTGCCATTCATTTTTAGTTACAGATACCAAAAGGTAACTGTGCTGTTAAAAATTTATAAATAAAAGTCAGATGCTTCATAAAAAATGAAAAATCTTAACCTACAACTTCAGAAATGTAAGATGAGAAAATTCTACTTCTTGACAACTAATCTGCAGTACAGAATCAGAGAACCATGGAATGTTTTGGGTTGGAAGGGACCTTAATTTCATCTCATTCCAACCCCTGCCATGGGCAGGGACACCTTCCACCAGACCAAGTTGCTCCAAGCCCTGTCCAACCTGGCCTTGGACACTTCAAGGGACAAAAGAATTGGGCAATGTATGGAGATCCTCTAGTAGAAAAAACCACAACTTTCAGAGAACGAAAAAGTATTCAAAACAAGTAAAACTGACAATGAAAGAACCCAACTAGTCTTAGAACCAAAGAAAAAGCTCACTTAATTCCTTTTAATTTCCCCTACTTCTTGATCCACACCACACATTTCTTCATGGAAAGGGCTGCCCAGGGCACTGGTGGAGCCCCCATCCCTGGAAGCGTTCAAAAACTGTGACACTTGTGGATGTGACACTTGAGGACACTGTTAATGATGAACACGGAGGTGCTGGGCTGACGCTTGGGCTTGAGGATCTTAAAGGTCTTTTCCAAGCCCAACCATTCCATGATTTGCACTTGGGTGCACAGAGAAGCACTAGAGAACCCAAGGCAGGAGCAGTCTCGCACTCCTTCACCCACACCCGTGGCAGGGAGGCTTTGCAGTGTCCTGCCCCGCCTTCCAAGCTCCAGAAACAGATTCCCCCACCAATTCCCAGAAACCAGCCCCAGCAGGAATCCCAGAGCTCCAGAGCCCCCCTTTCCTGCCGTGACACCACTCCTTGTGCAGCTGCACAGTAACTACACCAGGAAGCAGAACAATGCGAGAAAATCCGATCAGGAGTACAATATCCCCATTCTAGATCAGTTTCCCAATCCCATTCATCTCCCAACCACAAACAACAATTGTGCTGGCACGATTCAGAGCACAGTCCATGGGTGAGAACAGACGGCGGGGAAAAGGGGCTGTTCAGACAGCTCTGCCACGGGAATATTCAAATTACACCCTGGAAAGCTGTGAATTCAAAGTCCTCCCCCTACCCCCAGGAGCACACAATCATCTTGCAGCAACACATTCCAGAGTTTTGTTTTGAAAGCCAATAAAGGAGGAAGATTCCAAGGAGGAAAGGACATTTACGAGGCTGACGCACAAGTGAAGGAACTTTGCTTGAATCCGTTTCGGTTAAGTCAGAATGTCCCAGGGGCAGCTGGAAGAGCTGCAAGAGGTGGGTGTAGGGATCCATCTCTCCCAGAGCACCCAGCACAGTGCATTCACCGTGGCACCTTCTACCAGTTACAAAAAGATTAAAATTGCTACAAAAAGAAGCCAAGTCTGATTTCTACTCCTAAAACCTGCTAGAACCAGTTCTGAAGTTAAAAACTATTTTTATAAAGCACCTTTTCCACCCCTCTTTGATAATTTAGTCACTGTCTTGTTAGAGCTATCCCTGGGATCACCGGAAGAAAAAAGTTCTGATAGGGAAAAAGAAAAATCATAAAACCCCACGTTTCGTATCACAATTCCCAGCAAACACAACTGGATTACAGTCAGTTCACATTTAAGCATGAAGAACGCTTGAGTTTTGATTATATAACGTTTTTAGGGCAAAAGAGCTATTTATCAGACTACTAACATTCTTCTTGTTGCTACCAAATTCCAGGAAGCCTCTCAGTTTTACAGTCATTCCACTGTGGAAAGCAAAATCCAGGAGGTGAATAAAAACTTCTAACCTCACTTGCTGCAGTGCAAAAATGCCATTTTATTAGTGCACACACATTATTGGGTAATTCAAAATGAATTTATCAGCTAAATTAATCCCATGTTTAATCAGATTTGGTACCTGACATCTGATGAACTGCTTTAATTGCAGGTTTTCACCTCTGCCTATTGCCAATGAAGAGCCAGCTTTGCTCTATTTGAAGGCTGCAGATGATATTCAACCACAGGACTACCAGCCTCGAGGTTTTAGGTTTTATGCTCCAGTGATTTTTCTACTATATTACTAATCTGTATGCACATTTGGGTTGGTTTATTCCAAAAAGGACAGTGTGTTATGTAAAGATGGGAAAGAAACATACTACAGCCTAAATATTTTCAGCATGAAGTGATGCATTTTTTTTTATATCTCTATTAACTTCTTAGCAGGGGATGCCATCCTTCTGCAATGGTTACAAAGCATTTCTTAACCGATTATACATTATTTAATATTGACTATACATTAAAAGACTGGTTTTAGTCCTTCACACAAGTCAGCTCCTCAGGGTCTGTGGGATGAGCTCCAGCAACCTGGAATCCACACTTCCCATTTCTTTCACTTTTAACAGCTACAACCAATACATAAAACATTTAGCAATCCTGTTGCAGAGGCCTGCAAGCTAAGTATAGTTTCACTATCATTTTAAGCCAATACAAGTTGCTGAAAGAACTAGTCCCACCTTTCCCCAAGGCCAGTTTCCACACGTCCCTTCCTTGAGTCAGCATGAGCCTCTCATAAAGACCCACAGCAAACACAGGATACTCACCCCGTTAAAAATCCTTTCTCCTCCCCTTTTCCTTTGGGAAGGAGTAAGGGAGAAGCTGAGTTAATTTCAACATGATCAGCTCCCCAGTCCAGCTCACTGTGGCCACGTCAGAGCTGGCGTGAGCAGAGCCACAAGGCAAAGAGGAGCACACGACTGCCTGAACTGTGCACGTGGGAATCATTCTGGCTGGAGCTGCTCGTGGAAACACACCTACAGGGGCAAAAACTGGAACATGAAGTATTTAGATACTCAAAGAAAATATTCCCTGTCCCAAGAGACGCATAAATGAAAAGAAATTACTCAAATGAGTTATCAGAGCAGAGTTTACCTTATTGACTCACACTGTGGGCTGAGTTTATATTACCCACTCACACTCACCTGAGGTGTGGGGGCTTTTAGAGTTTTGTTTAACTTTTTTTTTTAATGAGAATATGAAAACCAAACTCTTAACTGAAATGGTGGTGCAAGCCAAAACTTCAGCACATGGTGTGGGGACAGTCTGGTGACATAACTCGGCCTGTCCAGAGAAGGGGAGAAAATACACCAGAAAAAAAATCACACTACAAAAATTCACTCACTGGGTTTCCAAATGTAACTTTGCTATTTTAATCGGTGCATGCAGACCCTGCCTCTTTAACCCCCACAAACCAAATTCTGTATGCCAGAAACCCCAGTAACTCCCCAGACCACCCCAACCTCAGCTTCTCTCAGGACCTCTGTGCTCCCCAGCGCCCATCAGCGATGCCTCCCAAGGCCGGGATCGCCAGCCACGAGCGCCCAACGCACACAGGAATGCAATCCAGAGCAGAAGGGACTGGCCCCAGTTCAACCTGGGGCTGGATTCCACCCGCGGGGCGGCTGTGCTGCTGAAAGCAGAGCAGTTATAAGAAACTACTCGCTCTAACACACCCTCATCATAAATGCATATTTGTGGTTCTCTCACTGTGTTCAGACCTTTCCCTTTATCTCATCAGTTGTACTTGTACCCTGAGCCAGAGCACTTGTCCACGGGATAAACTTATCTGTATCTATCTAGGAATAAAAAGGGTACACTGGAGCGTGTTCTGATCAGTCAGAGAACCACCAACACCTTTTCCTAAATCCAGCTAAAATCATACTCACAATCGCTTCACTATTCATTCTCCAGAAGTATATTCATTGGTTCTAAAGTTTAAATCGCATTTCAACTTATCATCTCCTTGATCTTTTATTACGACAAAATATGAAATGCAAAACTTGCTTTAAGCTCTTTATAACCCTTCTCTGCTTTATACACGCTCTGTCACGGCATCTTGCTTGGATCAAGCAGCTCACTGTGGCCACAACATCCTTCCCTCGACCTCCTCCAGCTCTGAACCCACATCTATGCACCGGAAGAAAAATACACTCTTCATTAATCAGTTTGAGACTCTTTTCCAACCTGAAACACTCAACCATTCCATTAAATACAAAAAAATAAAAGAGAATTCACACTGGGCAGTTCACAAGTTGTGCTCAATTAACAAGTCCTTGAAGTCCTTGTGACTTACACGGAAAGTTTTTATTTTCAGTGTGTTACAAACTAACACTGCGCACGTCCCAAATTTCCAGTAGGATAAATCATAACTTTGATGGGGTTTATCACCTGTACTTATAATTGAACTACCCTGTTCCAAAATACTCTTCCTACTGTCGGCACTAGAACTGAAACCAACTGGCACACATTGTGCTGGGTAACCAGAGAGCCTTGAGCCTCTCTAGTAACATCCTAAAAACCACTTACAACCTACTGGTGATAACTTTAAAAAGAGAGACAATTACTCTGAGCAGTTTGAGAGCTTCCGAGATGTACTTTGATTCATTAAAGTCTTTCTATTTCTTTTACCTTCATCTCTTACCAACATACAATTAGAAGTTAATGACCATATTATAGTCCTAAAAAAGTTGAATCTTTCTTGTAACAACACTAAACTGGTTTAAACCTTCACTTCAGGGTAATAAGAGACTTTCCATTTCTTTCATCATACGGCCCCAAAATTGCTCCCCCCTCCAGCTGTACTGTGGGCAGATATGTTCAACAAACTACTAATAAACTACTAACAGGTACCTCTAGTACCACAAACTAAGAGTAGTGGCTTTCAAGTCTTTTATACACGAGAAAATGAGTTAAAAACTCTGTAGTACGTAACACTTGTTCTGATGGATTTACCCACGTTCACGTGCACTTGTCACAGCTCAAATTCGGTATTATGAGAACAGAAGTTAATTTCATTTACTTTTAAACCCACTTCATCCCCTCCGGGTCCGACTCCCCACAGACGATGCTGCTTTACCCCAGTGCACGGGGATAACGCCCGGAGATGCTCCGAGCTCCCGGCACCGGGACCCCTGACCCTCCGCTTCCCGGGCTCTGCGCCCGTTTTTACCCCAAACCAGGGCACCCCACCCTAAAAATCCGAGCCCTCTTGTTCCATTGAACCGCGTTCCCGGGAGACTTTAATGAGCAGCTTTGGGGGCCCTCACCCGCCCGCGCTCCCCGTTAGTTCCCGCTCCAGGCCAGAGCGTGTCCGTCGCCCCGGACCGGACAGAGCCGGGGCCGGGGGGGCCGGGAGGGACCCCGGGAGGGA
>VZRQ01004128.1:42081-58215 GCA_013397975.1 Machaerirhynchus nigripectus | reverse complement strand
GGTGGGGGGGGTCGGGATGGACCCTCACGGGAGACCCCTGCACTGAGGGGAGCCGGGGTGAGGGGAGCCCCTCGGGGGAGCTCCTGGTGGCCAGGGGAACCGCGAGGGCCCTTCAGGGGCAGCCCCAGGATGGACTCGGAGGGGAGCCCCCCGGGGTGACGGGGCCGGGATGGTCCCTCAGGGGGGCTCTTCAGGGGAGCACCCCGGCGTGAGGGCAGCGGGGATAGACCCTCGCGGGAGCCCCCGGGATGGTCTCTGGGGGAGCCCCCGGGGTGAGGGCGGCAGCCCCGGTTGCCCCCAGCTCCCGCGGCCGGGGCTGTGCCTCGGGGGACTGTGCCCGACCCTCCTCGCCCGGTGCTGGAGGTCGTGAGGACACCCCGCGGGTCAGGGCCGGCTGTGGTGCCACCACAGCTCCGTCCACCCTCAGGGCTCTGCCGTGGAAACCCACAAGGCAGAGCTGGCAAACCCACTGGTGGATATTGTCCCAAAAAAACAGCTATAACATGAAAATGCAAAAGCAGTGTCAACAGTGCGTTATCATTGACACGGGTGGCAGCTGCCTTAAGAAACAAATGCCCCACATGTGGGGAATCGGAAGAACACAAGCACTGAGTTCTTGAGAGCGAGTTTGGGAGTCCCTTTCCCTGAAAGGTGTAAGAAGGGGGAGGAGGTGTGGAAAGGTGTCCCGCACAGATGTACAATTACTTTTCCAAAGTGTCCAAAATCTGCTTTGGAAGTGGGGAAGGGATGGGAAAGCAAGAGGGGTTGTGTGTGAGTGGATGGAGGTGCCAGGCGAGTGCTTAAGCTGTGAAAAATGGAGGCGGAAGGAGCTGTGAACAGCTGCCGCGTGCCTCCGGCGCCGCACAGGGTCCGGTTTCCCTGGGACACCAAAAGGTTGGCTCCCGTCCCTCCTGCTGCCAGCTCCTTGCCAGTCCACTCTCAGCTCCTAGCAAAATCTCCCTCTGAAAACACTCAGTAGCTTCCATGCACTCATGGCAGCCCAACAGCCAGTGAATAACCCTTGAGCCCCATGCCCCGCTGGTCAGTCGGTCACTGTGGGATGGCCACGCTGGTGCCTTCACCAGGCACTCGACCACAGTCCCGTGCTTGTGGCACCACTGAGTTGGTCCTTGGAGCACCAGCACTCTGTTCTGCCACACTCCCTGCCTGCAGGGCGTCAGGGTGGGACACGCATGGTGTCCATGGCTTCACAGCCCTGGCAGAGCGGTGGCAGCTGCGCGGTGCGTGGTTGGTGGCGTTTGAAGTCGGTTTCTCTTCCATCCCAGACAAGCTGCTTTAATTCCTGGAGCTGTCCTGCCTTTTCGTCTCCTCTGCCTGACTTCATTTACGGTGCGGCAGGAGGGCACGGGACTCCAGTAGAACTATGGATTTCAGCCCTGTTCATCAGCCATCACTCCTTGTGACCATCCCCTGCCCAGAGTGTGCCATGGAGGTCTCCAAGACCCTTCCCTGGGGACAGCCGGGATGCAGCTGTCCTGGTCCCCAGGAACACTCCTCATGGCACACCGCAGTTTTGCTGCTCTTTCAGGGTGCTCAGCACTGCTCACCCATACATTGTTCAAGTCAGGCACGAGTGTCCTTGTGAGTTAAGTCTTCCAAAAGGGTTTGCTGTGATCACTGAGTCCCCCAGCAAAATGTCCAGGGATGGGGCAGCCACAGCTTCACTGGGCACCCTGTGCCAGGGCCTCACCACCTCACAGGGAAGAATTCCTTCGCAATATCTATCCCTGCCCACTGGCAGTGGGAAGCCATTCCTCCTTGTCCTGGCATTCCAAAGTCCCTCTCCAGCTCTCTTGGAGCAGTCATACTCGGGAGAGCTGAAGGGAAAGGTTCCCCTTTGGCAATCTCAAACCTGACAACTTCAGAAGGAAAGGGGGATTCACCTGTGCCGGGCAGGGATTGCCCTGCCCTGCAAGGGAGGGAGGAATGTCTGTCCATGAGAGGAGACAGAGCTGCTGCTATGCTGGCACTACAAAACTGAATTGTTCAGGAAGCATCCAGGGAAAACAATGTAAGACTGTGCTATACTCACCTCCTGTCTGAGTGATGAGGGAGACAGAGGCTCTGGGAGAAGGTGCCATCACCAGATGGGTTGTGGTGGGGAAGGAAAACAGATCTTAGTCCTGAAAGGGAAGTGGTGAGAGACAGAGTGCTCAGGGATGGAGCAATTCAGGCTAGAGAAGGTGCCTTTGAGAGGCCCAGGAATTCGTGGCTGGGCAGTGGAGGACAGCACCGAAAGCCCGGACACTGCTGGCCCAGCAGTAGCAGCTCCACGACAGCTGCTGGAGCGTGTTTGGCTGTGAAGAGCTTTGCAGAGTCCTGGGAAGGGCAGAGCTGGGACAGCACAAATAACAACATAGAATGGGGGGTCAAAGCAGAGAAAAAAGGAGTCCTAGTGCTCTGTGGAGCAAGGCAGGAGCAGCCTGGCTGTGCAATCCCGCCTGTGCTCACCCAGCCTGGGGGAGCTTCCAAAGTACTGCCCTGCTAACAGCTGGAAAGGAAAGAGGCCCTGGTGCTCCCAGCATTCCAAGACAGGGAGGCTACGGGCAAAGGCCAAATTTGGAGAAAGAATTAATAATCCAGTTTTTTGGCAGGACCAAACAGTCCTGGACAATTAGAATTTTAAAGGACTAAATAAATGATTAGTCCATGGTGCAGCACAGAGCGGTAGGACTAGGGGGAATAACCACACCGAGGCAGGCCAACAAAGCACATGTACAAGGTTTCCTTGGATCCAGTCAGAGCCATAAAACTCCTCTTGTGGGCCGCAGAACGTGGAAAAGCCGTGGGAGCAGGCTGCAGTGGTTCTGTGTCATTGAGGTATTTTCTCTATTATAAGTTCCTCTTCCTGCAGAAGCAGCCGGAGAGCAGCAGGTGTGAGGGGGAAGGAGCCTAAACCGGGATCGTGGGGACAAATTAGCAGGTGCCTGCAGAATATCACTAACCCCGTCTGCGATTCCGGAGCCTACGTAGGTGTTTTATTTTCTAACCGTGTTAGAAAGACTGTCAGAAAATAATTAGGCTCTGTCAACAGTTCCCCTATTCCCAGATTACTTACGACTTCCTGACTCATTAGAGCTGCCGAGGTTGGCAGGAAACCTGTTTTATAGTAATTTCTGTTAGTGGTGTCCCTGGAGAAGAGACAACACGGTGCGGGTGACACCAGCGTGTGACACCAGCGTGTGACACCAGCGTGTGACACTGGCGTTGACTTCACCCTCGTGATGGAGGCACCGGGGCCGTCGGGGGCCTGCAAGGGAGTTACTGCTGGCAGGAGACAACATCCCCCCTCTGTCCCCATCCTGGTGACAGGGAACAGGTCACTCGGCCGTGGGGCCAACACTGGGCAAGGTCCAGCTTTAAGTGCACAGGATTTGCTGGTGTCCTGAAAATTTGCCTGGTTTGTGAGGGTTTTAAAAACAGAGGGGACACGTAAATCCCATTAAAGGGGTCTTTCTATTTAATCCTGGAATAAAGCCACCATGGCCTCCCTGTCACAGAATGGGAGCTGTGATGTGCAAACACAAGCTGGCTTTATCAGGACTCTTCTGGGGCCCACTGGCCCCTGAATTTTACCCTCTCTGTCTCAGACACCCTGCAAATCCTCCTCGGTGCTCAGAGGAGCAGGACCACGCACAATACTGACCCTGCAGCGCTTGGAAGCAGATTTAAAAATAGTTCTGAAATCTTCTGTTTATTTCTCTGATTTTTGGATCCAATTCCTCTAGATCAAAGATAAATAAAGTTTACAGTGAGACAGTGCTTGCCAAGAACACAAAGCCCAACCTTCCTCCCCAAAACTTGCACTTCCCACTCAGTTAATGACCTTTTTCCCTACATTATCTCAGCTGAAATCCAGGACCAAAGCAGATGTTCCCATTGATTTTCCATGCCCTTTTCCCAAGTCAGCACCTTGCTGACCTCCTGCTCCCTCCTGTGATGCTCCGACCAGGTACTGCTTCCCTGAGGCGGCTGATGGTACCGCGAGATCCATAATTAGGCAAATTTTAGGAGCCTGATTCTGCTGACAGCCCCAGGAGTGGGATGTTACATGCTTTTATAAGCAGACATGCAAATAAGAGACAAATTCTATCGTCTCTATGTCATCTTTCCATTGAAAACAACCCTCCTACACACTCTTCTCATGGAGGTGTGAGCGTGGGAGTCCTGGGACCACAGGGCAGTGGTGCCACCGTCACACACCACGTGGCTTCTTCCAGGGAAAACCCATGCCCATGGCTGCTCATGGCACTTCCTAAGAGCTGATTTGGGTTATCAGGATGATGTAGGGAGCCCTCACAGCTGCCCTGCTGCAGTTGTTAAAACTCCCATTGTAATTACAGCATGGAATATTGTATGGAATTAGGAGCTGCTTGGGCAGTGCTTGGCCTCAAACTGCTGCTTCCCCTGCAGGGACCATCACGTCGCTTGGCCACACATGCTGCCGATCATCCTTGGCACCGCCTCGGCACCAGCTTCTACCAAGGAAAGATTTTTCCTATACCAACAGGAAGGCAAATCCCGTGTCTGCTGTAGCTCACCAACAGTGGGTATTTGAGCCCTGTAACACGGGGTAACACACCCCAGGGTAACAGGGATGGAGTAACTAAGCATCCCACGCCTGCTGGAAGACAGGATCCTGCACCTGTTTGTTGTACACCTTTATTGAACACAGCAAACACACAGCCTGGCACCTCCCGCCAGACAGACAATCTCCAGGTACAAGAAACGGCATTTTGTGGGTGCTCGCATCACGGAACATGCACCAACTGCCCCCAGGAACACCCTCAGACCTCCCACCCCTCCTCCACAAACCATCAGCCCAATTAACAGTTACATTCTGCGTCATCAAGGAACTTGGGGTGGTGGAGAGGCAGAAAAGGCCAGCACTGCGCTCCCGGGCAGCCCTACCACGCTCACATTAACCACAGGAGCTGCCTCCGTGCTTGTGTTCCCAGCTCCTCACTCAACTCCTCCTCCGCAGCACCTGAAGGAAGCGGAGCACAGCCCAGATTGAATTCCACCCACAGAGGTTTCTGTGGGGTGAAAGCTGAGACAGCGCCGGCATTGTGCGGGGACCTGGCAGCAAACACGGGCTGTGCGGGTTCAGCATGAGGACAGAGCTTGGCAATTGCCTGTTTAAATCCTTAAACAAAATGAGTAAACATGCTTTGTTAATGCCTCCCTTGTTGCCCGAGCGGTTTCACACCTGTGGGACCCATCCTTGAGCCAGCCAGAACAGAATGAGAAGAGGCGGCTTCACCACCGCACCGGAGGACACCCAGAAGCGCCGGGCTCACTCCAACCCGCCTCCATCCCTGACATTCTGCCCCTTGTCATTAATGGAGAAGTGAGAAGACTTCAATGTGGCTTCTGCAAATGCATCTCAAGCACCTTCAGGTCTCTGAGAAGCTGGCACATGTGCAGACAAAGGCGACTTGGGGTTCCACAAGGCAGTGGACAAGGATCTCACCAGCTCCAAGAAGCCCTGGAACAAGACTGGGAATCTCCCCTGGGTAATTAATCCATCAAGAGGAAAAAAAGGTTCCATAACATATGGGAATCAACAGGCAACTTCCCCTATAGCAAAGGGTCAAAAGCTGATGGCAAGGGTCAATGATGGCAAGAAGTTATTTAGAGCAACCAAAATGCAAGTGAATGTAGAGAGTACCAGGAAAATGGTATTAAAACAAGGAAGTCAAAATCCAGGTAGAAATGCTGCCTATGGAGAAAGTAGGTGTGTTTCCAGCATCACACCTGCCCTGTTCCTCAGGCGAGCCTGGTGCTCCTGGATCCAAACCAGCTGACCTCTGTGGAGTCTTGCACCGCCCTGAACAACCCCGACTCAGCAGGATGATACTTTGGCCAACATGTGCCTTCCAGCTTCAAAACCGTTCCCTGATATGGAATCCATACTAAACTTCCCCAAACTGAGTTCATGGTTCACAGCTTTGTGTTAAATGTGAAGGCAGCCCCTGCAGTGCTCTTACTCCAAGTTCCCTGGCTTTCACTTTTAAAAAGTAGAGTGTAATTCCACATCCAAGAATTTCTTCAATGCAACCTTCTGGAGGACACAGTAGTTATGTGAAAGGGAGAAGAAACCCCACAGCCCATGGAAGGTTTTCACAGGAGGACCCGGGGGTATCGCTGCCCTTTTTTGCTGCGATCCCAGAGGATGATCAGCTGTGCTGCAGGTTTGGATTGAGAGCCAGCATCGCTGGCACAGCCCCGCCGAAGGGCAGTGGGCACCAGGACACCGCTTCCCTTTATTTAGCAGATCCTAAAGCCCCAGATCAGTGTGCTGGAAGAGCTGGAAAGCTTCCTGCCTCAGCACAGGAAGCAAACTGTGCACTGTCTGTGCTTCAAGGCCGACCGCACAACACAAAAACAGGGCAAGAGGGAAATACCCTCCTCTATTCCCAGACAAAACCAGCACTATCCACAAATCCCAAATTTATTTCTTTTCTCTTTTCATTTTGGTAGAAGAGACCAGATTTAATTGTTTCCCCCATCTGGTGCACATTCACAGTACGTAAGAATGAGTTTTGTTTCCAATCCATGTGTCAGATCATGACCTCAGGAGAAAGAAGAATCTGCATTTCCAGAAGCCACATGCCAGTTCCCACCGGCTCTGCCATGCACAGCACGAAAACACCCAAACCAACCAGGATTCAATGTAAGTTGTTCACAGGATATACATTCCAAAGGGACAAGTACAAATATTACAAAATGAACAGAATCACTTTTAAAATCCATGTATTTGTTTAACCGTTAAAAACAGGTACATAAAGAGGTGGCCAAGCTAACAGTTCCCTGCTGCTCCAGTTAGTGTTGCCTGCACGCTCTGGGAACGTTCCTGTGGAACCAAAGCTCCGGCCATCTTTTCTGGCAAGGGCTGGAGACAACTGGCAGATGATTCCCGACTGTGTGAACGGCTGAGACAGAGCCACAGGCCCAGGGCAGCTCTTTCATGGTGTCTGGCTTAACGCAAAGGCATTGAGAGAAAAAGGTTGTCTAGGGGTTATGTCAGAGAGCAAGAGAGAGCGAGAGAGAGAGCATGAGGGACACCACACCAATGCCAGGGAACACTGGAAGTTCCTCTTTCCCTGCCACTGCAAGAGGGAAGTACGACAGGTCTGTGGGTCCCAGAGTTAGGATAGAGTTTGGAATTAGCTTGGTCCCATGGATATCAACATCACTTGACAGACTCAGAGCTAAAAGCAAGGCAGGAAAGTTAAGGGCAGCAGAACTCCACGTGTTGCACACATACACTCTCTCTCCCTCTTTTCAGGCTGTCTGAGGCCCCAGCAAGGCCAGCTCAGGAGCTTTTCCCATCCACCATGTAATAGCGATACATTAAACCTAAGACCAGTGCTCCGAAGATGGGGATCAGCCATGTCGACCAGAAACTACGGGGAGAGAAAAAGAAACAACAAACTAAAATGTACACACCACAGAAACCAGAAGAAAGCATCTAGTTAATAATCCATTCCCAATGTTCATCCCTTTTTACACATCTAGAGAACACCTGGGAGCTGTACCCACAGGGTGACCCCCCAGCCATGGCCACAGGGCAGGCAGGCCCCACTGTCCCTGTGCACAGGCTCTGCCAGCCCCCACAAGAGGCCCAAGTGTGGCCTCGTGCCTTATAAAATAGCAGCTGGATGGCTGAAGTTTCCAGCTTGGCACATCCAGAGGCCAGTGTGGGGGGGTTGTTGTTGGTTTGGTTTTATTTTCCTTAAATAAGTCAGGCTGTAATTTGTATTGTACAAACAACACAGTTGACTCAAGGATGGCAACAGCTACAGCTGTGCCCCAGTAAATCTGCCTTGCTCAGACTCCAGAGGCCACAGGCTCACCCTCAGCAACCTACTGAGCAAAACCTTCTGCACCAGCTGCCGGAGACCAGGGCCCTGTGCTGGTTTTAAGGATTTTCAACTAGATGGGCTGATTGTGGTAAAATCCTCCCAAACCCCACCCATCATTGTGTTGTGCCCCCCTCGGCCCAGAGTGACCACCCACATAACCCCTGTGGTTACAGGGATGCGGCCGCCGCCGTGCAACACCAGCACACGGGGCAGAGAATTCCAAACACTGGGATGCTGGTTCTGCCCAGAGCAGACCTGGGCTCACATCCAGCAAGGGAGGTGGACGCTCTGGCACTCGCTTTGGAGTATCTGCTTGCCAGAAGGACACTGCAGTACATCCCTGGGGATTTTCCTGCCCTTTGGAGTTAATATGCAGCTCTACAAACAGAGCCCCAACCCCTCCATTTCTCACTCTTATTTTCAGGAGATACTATACCTTGATTGGCCTGAGGATGTCATACTTGGATTCTGGAGGAGGAAAGAGGGAGTTAGCAGGGGAACAAAGAAACATTAAATGTGTGCTAACAAGACAAGCCTGAACGTGTGATTACAAATATGGAGGAAAAAGAACCCTCCTCTCCCAAACACCCGCTGCCGCCAGTGCGGATGTTTTTGGGGATGTTTGCTGTCATCTTCTCCTCCATGTTCTTTCCATCAATCCAGTCTCCCCCACCCAGTCACCAATTTCATGCTGGAACTTGCACCCCTCTCAAAATAAGGCCTTGCTTATTGCATCACAGTTTTGGGGTGGTTTTGTGCTTCCCCCTTATTTATTTGTATGTAACTGATTCTCTCTCTTGCTACCATCTTTAAATTACACTGGAACATGCTTTTAAAACAGATGTTACCCTTTAGAGAGAGCCCTCAGCTGTGCATAACGAGCTGAACTTATTGATCAGAAGAGAAAAATACTTGGAAAAAAATTTAACTCAGATCCAAGGGAGCTACTCTGATCATCACTGACTTCTGTGCACATTTTCAGCATGTGATTCTGTTTATGAATCGGAGTTGAATCAAACAATAAATTTTAAGGTGAACATGTACATAATACACAGCTCCATGTTATAACTAAGCATGGGCTTTACCCAGCCTCAGTTATCCTTGATTTCCTTGTTAACAGTTCCCTTCTGGACTCCTGCTACTCTGCAAGTGGTCCTGCTCAGAGGAACATCTCCTGAAAGCCTTGTTGAAGGCAGAGCTGTGCCCTGTCCAGGCCTCCCAGCCCAGCTAGCTGCAAGGCACATGTTTACTTCCCAGCTGGGATTCTATTTATTGCCTTTTCCCTCTCCCCATCCCTTCCAAAGGCATTTTTGCAACACTCTGCCCTGTTCTAGTCCAGGAGTACCTGAGTGTTAGGCAACACCACTGATCCCCGAGGCAGTTAACAGAGGATTCCTGTTTGCCAGCCAGCCCCTGGCCGTGCCGTCTCCTGGCTCAAAGGGAACAACAAGGAAACCAGTTCTGTGGTCAGGACACAGCCAGAAATGCAAAAAATGGTCTGTGGCTCAAGGTGTGGAAAAAACATCGCTGCTGCCAGCGGAGAAAGGGCACAAAAACTCACTTCCAATTTCCCACTGAGGTGCCCACTGAGCTTCAGAACAAAAACAAAGGTAGAATTTGCTTGGGAAATTTATTCATGTGTAGTTTGTGTAAACATAAAGCCACAAACTCCACAGGAAAAAAAGAGGGGGGAAAAAACCTCCAAAAGACATGTGACATTAAATAAAAGCAGAAAACTGAAACACTGAGAGCTTACCTTAGAACATTCCTTATTACGATCATTCTGTCAGGGGGAAAAAGAAGAAGAAAAGAGGTAAGTGCTGACTTCAAACAAAGGCTGCAGCCTTTGTGAGGGAATTGTTCTGTACACAGGTAATTGCCTGGGCTCAGTTTTCAAAGGAGTCCTTCCTTTGGCACTCAAAGGCAGGCAGGAAGGTGGTGTTTGTGCCCCTGGGAACTCGCACCCTCCTGAGCTCAGAATTACAAGGTAAAGGTGGATTATGCTTCCACCAGCTACAGAGGGAACCCATGAATTCAGCTGAAGTGCCCCAATTTAAATGAAGTGAGAAATCTGTTCTGAATGGTGGAAGGAGAAGACCAATTCAGTTCAATTTCCCCAACAGAAACCCTGGACAACAAAGGGACTGCCTAAACCCCTCAACTACTAACATATTTCACAAGACATGCCTTGGTGTCTGTGTTTGGGGGTTACATAAGGGACTCACCGGATGGACCTCTCCGATGTAGTACTGCTTCAGCATTTCCCTGGCATCCGTGGAATGACCCACATCTTCAAAGCTCTCAGTGGCATCTCTGCCAGCTTGCTCGAGCAACACCTCTTCTCCACCTGGGTGCTGGAAAAGAAGAGTCCAGGTGAGCCAAGGGCTGAATGCAGAAAGGCACTGAGGATGTCATCAGCCTTCCTCCCAACCTAAAACTGCTGGACACCTCAACCAACACCATCAATAAAATCTGCCAAAGGTTCAATTGTCCAACATCTCCTCAGGAATTCACAGACACTGGTGGAGGAAAGGATATTCTGCTTCTTCAGGTATTACTAAAATGATGGTGTTTGGCTGACTCTGCAGACAGATGTGCAGTACTGAACTTGATCCTGTGTGCAACCACCAGTGACACGGGGGGAGGAAATCATGAAGTATCACAAAAATTATACTGTTTAATATCGTACACTGATTTCAGAGATCCAGAGCTACAACAGCCAAATCCCCAGGGAGCTCCACAGTAGCACTGCCACCGCTGGGCGTGGCAGCTGGTCACGGCTGACTCTCAGATGGGATGAACTGACACTAACCCCGGGTGTGGTTCTGTAGTCTGTGGTGGGCTGGGCTCTGTCCACTGTCAATGCCACAATTCCAGGAACAGCCCGGCAATGGAAGCACTAACCACAGACCTAACAAAGGACAATCCCTTTACAGCCTGAGTGTGAACTCCCAGCCAATCCAGTTACACCAATAAAGTGGTCACGCGTCCCAGGGCACGCACAGGGACTAACCCAGTTTTCCAGGGCTTTAGGCAACCAGCCCCGAATTGGAGAAGAGATGTTGGGCTACATTTCAGATCAAAGGACCAACACACCTGCTTGTCTCTGTCATATCCTTCTCCTTCCCACAGACACACAGCAGTTGCTACCCCCCCTCTTCCTTCAGTTTGTCTGCTTTTGCTGCCAGAAATCTGAATATTCCCACCAGGCCATCCCACCTTGTACCAAACACAGGATGGACACAAACCAGCCCCGTTGTTTGCTTCAGTGGGGTGCTGCAGCCAATCCTGCAATCCTTGTATCGCAGCTCTTCATTTGGAATAAATCCCTTTATTGTCCAGGTATGTCACTAAACCAACATGGAGCTTTCTCAGGAGCCAAAAAGGGCAAAGTGGAGGGGCACAGTTTGTTAGCAGGCAGTTATCAGGTGGCCTGAGCTGGGGCACCAGGTGAGGCTCTGGGGCTCATTCCCTGTGCCCAGCTGCAGCTCTTGCTGCCCCTTCTCCCACACCAACCCTCAGGCTTGCTTGATCCCAGAGGAGTCAGATCAGGGACTGCTGGATGTTGTCTGTTCACACTGCTCAGAACAACTGTCCAATTTCCAGCTAAGATCCACTGAAAAGCTGCCCATTTACTAAGCCTTCTAGAAGAACTCCTTAGGGTTGCCTCACCAGAAATTTCATATTTCAGACAGGGAAATATCTGAATTTTAAGCAGACAACCTTCCTTTCCTAATCATTCAGCCTAGAAGGGCAGACAAAACCCTGCAGCAAGAGGGAACATGCAGTGGATCTTTCAGTGACATTCAGTCTCTCCACAGACAAGGGACAAGAGGAAGCATAAAATTCAAGAGAGAAGGAGAACATTAAAGTTCACTTCTCTTTACATCTCTGGCTCTGAAGCCTTTCTATGCACTTGCTAAATACACAATTATTTATTTATGCACATCTGTCTTTCGCTGCAATCTCCAAGCCTAAAAGAAAAAGACTTGCAAAATATTTTGGCATCTCCTATTTGTGAAGGGCTCTGTCCTCCAGACAGCACTGCTGCAGCCAGACAATTCCCACCTTGTCCTACCCCAGCAAACGTAAACCCAGACTATTTGTACAGGAAGTCGTTGACTCTGCCACAAAACTTCCCAAAGCTGCAGCTGCTGCAGGAAAACATGAAAATGGTGTTACAAAATATGGGGAGGGGGAAAAGTACTTCCGGGGGAAACAATGGCTGGAAAATGTCAATTTCTGGCAAGAAACAGCCAAAAGCAAACCAGGAGAGAGGTGACGATAAAATTGGGTCCTCCATGTCACTGGACCTTCAGCAGACCCAGTGAATAACAGTGACTTGGAACTGAGGGCACGCAGCAAAGGCCTCCAAGAGCACATCCCAAACTTCCACAAGGAGAGAGTCTGGAGTCCCCTCTCCACAAACTCCAAGGACCTGTCTGCAAATGTCTGGCTGGGAACTGCTGGTACAGACCTACTGGAGACACAGATGAGCTCAGCAGCAACACTAAGCTCCACGACTAATTAGATCACTGGGTCAGGTAAGAGATAAGATCATCAGGTTGAGGAGGGATGAAACTTTCATTCCTAGTGCCCAGAGTTAAAGAAATAAACCAGGAGAGGGAAGAGTATTCCCGTGCAGTAATAATGTGCCAGCACCACACAAGCCAGAACCAAGGACGAGCAGCCACCTGGACGAATGATCCCCACGTCCTGCACAGCTGGTTGTAAGGCTTGGAACAGGTTTTCCAAAAACACCTCTGCAAAGCTGGAGCAAGTCAGCGTGAGGAAACCCAGATGCCTGGTGCTCCTCCTTCTCTTGAAGAACACTATACCTGAAACCAACTGACCGATTTGGGTCAGTGGTGTCACAACCCAGCCTCCTTCCACTTGGAAACTGGAAATGGATTCCTACTCACACTTATCACGGGGATCAGGAATGGCAGCATGTGCTGAGACATGGAGCTGGGGGGCTGCTCTGTCTTGTGGGCTCAGATAACAGACACAAGAGCTTCCTGGAGTAGCATGGATCTCCAGACTCTCCTAGTTATATGTGAAAATGGAGACAAACTGTATCCCTCCAGCATAACTGTAAATAAGTCTGTTACAGATTGTGCACAAGCTAAAAGCTCAGATTTTGATGCCGGTGTGGTGAAGTGTGAGCCTGACAGACCTCAGAGCACCTGCAGGAGGTACAGCTGCCTCCCTGCACCCTCACTCACCCCGAGCACCCAGCCCCTCCTGCTCCAGCCACAGCCTACGTGCTTTTCTAGACCACTGCAACCAGGAGTAATAACATGTATCCTGGTTGGTCCAGTTACCCAGATTTGGGAGAAAATAGATCACCATAAGGCTCTCCTGGATTTTGAAATAATCCCATTTCATTTCAGGCACTCACAGGCTCTCTGAAGCACAAGAGATTGCATCTCCCAGAAACACCTGCAACACTCCAGTTGCTATCTTCGCACATCTCCTGGATTTGGTTCATGTTCTTGTAATTCAGTAAATTTTGCTATGTGATACATGCCTTGTTACTCCTATTACACAGTAAATAATGTGAGTTGGAAACTTAAACTGGTCTACACTTCCAGCAGCACACGGATTTTGGGTTGGCTGACCTGCAGTGCATAATTTGCAGGAATAATGAAGCCAAATTTAACCTTTTAGCGGTGACTTCTTCAGGATTGCACAATCCCACCCGTGTAACGTGCCAGCAGTCTCAGCAATCCCAGCCAAATAGTCTGTGAGCAAAGGCCAGGAAAGGCACCCACCAGATCCTGCTCCAGTGACCACACGGGGCTGGGGGGACACGCGACAGGACACCCCGAGTGCTGCGGCTGCACCACGCAGAGCTCTGCAGCACCAGCTCCTCAGACAACTGCAGCTTTCAACCGAGAGAAGCACTCCTGGTTCCCATCAGCTGCACGTCGTTCCCCGGCACTCCAGAGGGCAACAGATATAAAGAGGATTTTTGCCAGTAAATTAGGCCTTGATCTACAGTTCCCCTGTGCCGGCGAGGGGTGTGCACAGCACAGTGTTGTGTCAGCCAGGCTGGCACAGCTCAACAGTGCCCTTTTTCTTCTCCCTTTCCCTCGTCCAAGTAGGTCTTTTCATGTCAGAAAAACACAAATGGGAAAAAGGGCCTGGAAAGGACAGAGTGAAATATCATCTCAGGGTGAAACACCATCTCAAGGAGACACTCAGGGCATTGCTAAACCTGGCTTGCTGGAGTGACTGAAGTGTTTTTCTGGGCTCACTTATAATTCCAAAGGTGTCCCGGGCAGCAGGTCCCAGACTCCATCTTACAGAGAACACCGAGGTGAAGACTCGACCTCCCTGCAGTGTCCACTCTAAATCACAGCACAAAGACAAGTGTAAGACAAGACTCGCAGCTCCTGCAACTGCTGTCCCCACCTCCGACTTGTTCTGGCTCTTCCTAAACCCTAACCCAGCATTTTCTTATTCAGAAGCCAGCTGTGAACTGCTTTTCCAAATTTTTGCCTGGTCTTCCCCTGCATCTACTTAGCCTTTGTGCTCCCATAGCTCCCTCCTACCAAACTGTCCTGCTTCCACCTTGCACATCTCATCCCACCAAACTGCCCTGCCTGGAGAAAAGGAGGCTCAGGGGGGACCCTCTGCCTCTCCAAAGCTCCCTGACAGGAGGGCGCAGCCAGGGGGGGTCTGCTCCCAGGGAACAGGGACAGGACAAGGAGAAATGGCCTCAAGCTGTGGCAGGAGAGGGTCAGGTTGGACATCAGGAGGAATTTATTCCTGGAAAGGGTGGTCAGGCTTTGGCAGGGGCTGCCCAGGGAGGTTTGGAGTCCCCAGCCCTGGAAGTGTCCAAGGAAGGACTGGATATGGCACTCAGTGCTCTGGGCTGGTGACAAGGTGGGGATCGGGCACAGCTTGGACTCCATGGTCTGGGAGGGCTTTTCCAGCCTGGACAATTCTGTGATTTGGTCATTATCTGGACCCAAAGAAGAAACCAGATTGTGTCCAAGTTTATAAATAAATACTGAGAGCTGCAGAGCAAGGCACAACCTCCCTCTGCCAGGTGATCACTCCCTCCTGCCCGATGCAGCTCCACCCTCGCCACGGCAGCTCTGTCACTGCACGCTGTGACGCCACAGCACACACGCTTCAACCACACGGGCCTGGAGGGAAACCAGAGTTGAATTCAGACCAGCAGAACCAAGAAGCTGGAACATGTGTATTTCAGTGAAGTGTCTTCTTTGGAGCTGGTTCAGCCCAACCTTTGTACATTGCCCTGCAAATGCCACAACGTCTTTGCTGTTATTTTAAGTTGGGATAGACCCCTTTGAAATTTTCATAGAACCACAGAATCTCCTGAGTAGGAAGGGACCCACAGAGACCATCAAGTTCAACTCCTGGCCCTGCACCCCCACAATCCCACCCCATCCCTGAGAGTGTTGTTCAAATGCTCCTGGAGCTCTGGCAGCTTTGGGGCCGGGACCATTCCCTGGGGAGCCTGGGCAGTGCCCCACGATCCTCTGGGGGGAGAACCTTTTCCTGACACCCAGCCTGACCCTCCCCTGATACAGCTCCAGCCATTCCCTCGGGCATTACTATTTTGTTACTGTTTATTCCCACTCTATTTCCAGCTCTCAGCACTTAGGACACCACTCTCAACCTTCTCAAAATCAGAAGACAAACTCAGTGAGTCTTGAAGGAATTTTTGTCCCGACATCCAAGGGAACTGGAGATTTGGCAGAACCTGCATTGTTTCCAAACCCCTGGTGCGTGGTCCCCGCTGGGCAGGCAACAGAGTGGTGGCTGCTGTGTCACTGTCACCTTCTCCGAGTTCTGGGGTGCCCCTGCAGACTTCACATTCAAACTACTGATGTGCCCCGATCCCGTTCACCCTTCAAGATGCGGAGTGAGGTCCCGCAACTGAAGGAAATCCGCAACTGAAGGAAATCCGCACCTCCCCGTGACCTGCCTGAACAGATTTCCTGGGAAACCTGGAATTGCCTCAGAGGAGCAGCAGCACAACCCCTGGCCGCGGCCACCGTGACCCGCCATCCCCTCCGTCCCTTGGAGGTGGAACCGCGGGCATGAGGCCCCTCAGACACTGCACAGCCCGGGCCGGGGGGCTGCCTCAGGGGCACCGCGACCCCCCAAACCCCGGCGCGGCCTGCTCGCCCTCTCCTCTTGCACCAGACCCCGGGATCTCTGTCCCCACGGCACCTCCTGACCGCCCAGGGTCCTCCCCGCCCCTCTC
>VZRQ01004123.1:38321-65379 GCA_013397975.1 Machaerirhynchus nigripectus | reverse complement strand
CCAGAAGGATTTTTCCCTCCCATCTTGCGCATATTTCCCACAAGGAATAAATAAGGAAGTTCCTCATCAGACACTGACAGGAAATAAATTCGCAGCACATTTCATTGCGGAAAAAGGAGGTAATTCTTTCCTCTGCCAGGATTCCAGACCTTATCTCTTACAGCACACACTGTACAGCGTGCATCTTCCAATGGGTCTCGCAGGGAAGTTGCATCTTCCATACGTGCAGTATCCCCCTCTTTGCCTGCATCCAGCTGCATTTCGGGTTTCCATGGGGAAAGAAACATACAGAGCAATTAAAGGAATCATCTGTGAGAGCAGTGTGTGGCTGCAAAAGGCTGATGCTGTTTGTGCATTTCTGACCACCAGATGAGCTCAGCTCCAACCTCCCCACAGCAAAGATCACACACAGGGCAAAAGAATATTCAGAGGCACCCAAACAGGAACAGCTGGGTGTAGGGTGGAAGCCTGAAACCAAACCCCTTCCTGACCCACCAAAGAAGCCAGGATTCTCTTTCAATGGGCTCTCTCCACCCCAAGTCTGTGTCCTATTGAACGATCACTGGACAAACACCTTTCTCCTCAATCCCCTCTTACCTTTGCATCACTCTCACTAATGTGGTCACTTCCCAGGACATGGAAAACCCCAGTAATGGAGGACCACACCTCTCCCCACCTCCCCTCTTCCCCTCTCACCTGAAGCACCCTGGACCAGGAGGAGGATCAGGGGGAAGAGCAGGAACAGGATCTTCATGGCTGCTGCCTCTCCTGTTTCTTCACAGGGCTGCAAAGGGGACACCAAGGCAATGGGGACATGCAGGACCCCAGGTGGGGCAGGAGCCTGGGCTCTGTGGTTCACCAAACTGCAGATCATGTTTCCTCTACTTTCCTCTTAAAAAGTATTCTCTGGTTTGTGCCACCCTGCCAACCTTGGGAGCATTTAATGATATTTCAGTCTCTGGGAAATCCATTACCTCAACTGATCTTTTTCCAGGAGACCCCACAATCACCTACCTTATGAAGGTCTTGGTGTTCAGGCAGCCACAAACCCAACAGGAATCACTTGTGTCCAGCGGCCCTTGGGTCCAAGGTGCACTTTTTTTGGCCAAAATGCTCTGATTTTATATCCTTGCAAGCAGTGGGGACATTCACTGATTTTTGCTGACACATCTCCCCTTGGCCAATCAGAAAGCCACCCATCCATGTGGGGCTGCTGGGGTTTCTCCTTATCCCTCTCTGATGCAATGGCAGAGGCTGAGGGGCCTCCTGGGGCTGTTGCAATTGTCACCGTTGTCCCCATGCAACACCTCTTGTGACACCCATGGCACAGCAGCACTGGGCTGTGGTGGCATGGCATGAACTGCCTGGAATGGACAAAACAGGCTGGTGGGAGCAGGCAGAAGTAGAAACCAGTCTCAGGTAGTCTCTCCTGTGAGGGTGGCGAGGCCCTGGCACAGGTTGCCCAGAGAAGCTGTGGCTGCCCCTGGATCCCTGGAAGTGTCCAAGGCTAGGTTGGACGGGGCTTGGAGCAGCCTGGGATAGTGGAAGCTGTCCCTGCCCATGGCAGGGAGTGGAATGGGATGAGCTTTAAGGTCCCTTCCAACGCAAATAATTCCATGATTCTCTGATAAAGCATTTGTCTCTTCCTGTCCTGTCAGTTTGCCTAGTGAGCTGGTGCTGTGTGACACACAGAAACATTCAAAAAATATTGGTTTCCTTCTCCTTTAACATCACAAGAACAGCTTCATCCTTGCCAAGGTGACTTGCATTCCACCTGCCAGGAAGTGATAAGATTAAGGTTGCCTTTCTGATGTCTACTTGGATAAACAAGCAGTGCAAAGAAGAAATGAAGTCAGGTGAGACCACACCTCGCCTCATTCTGTCTGAATCCACTGCTTCTAAAACTGCCCTTCTTGGCACAAAACCCACAGACGCAGTTCAACAGCAGCAAAACTCTGTAAAAATATGGAATCTGTGGGAGATTAGTGAAGGAAGGTGAATTGGGCCTTATCAGGCCTTGGCGGTGTGGACTTGATCAGGAGAGTTTTTGGATTTATAGGAATTCCGTGGTGTTTCAGAAAGGTAAAGATCAAGGCAGCTCATGGAGGAGAGGTCATGAGACAGAAAGAAGCAGTGTATCCATGGCTGCTTTCTGGCCATGCCCTACATCCATCTCATTATCTGCCCTATATCCCTAGTAAACTTTATTTCTAACCCTTTTTTGTCCAAACAATCTATCTGTGGTGTGTCTCCAGAGTTCCAGTCCATTGATCAGGGAGACTAAAGCTCTTGGGGCTGGATCCTGGAGAGAAGAATGGGGCTTGAGATTGGATACATCAGGGACACAGGGTCTGGTGTCATCTATCAGAGAGAGGCATGGGATCCTGGAATGGTTTGGGTTGGAAGGAACCTTAGAGATCCTGTCATTCCAACCCCTGCCGTGGGCAGGGACAGCTTCCACTAGACTAGGATGCTCCAAGCCCTGTCCAACCTGTCCTTGAGGCATGACAGGAACATCCCCTGAGCATCAATCTGTAGAAATAGGATTGGGTGTCCATTGATGGGTCTTTGTGTGTGTAAGGTCTTTGGAATATCCTCGCTCCTGGAGGTTTGGAACCATTCTCAGGACCAGCCCAGGGCCAGCACAGCCAGGTGTGCAAAGGGCTTTTAGTCCCCACTGCAGGGAGGCCACAGCTGGGGCCAGCCCTGCCCAGGGGAGCTGCTCTGACCTGGGGATCTTGTGCTCGACCCCATCAGAGCTGCAGCTTGGCCTTGGTGATCCAGATTCAGAGTTAGACCCACAGCTGGCATCCTGGTCTGGCCTTCCCTGTACCCACAGCAATGCCCAATGCCCCAGGAGAGGCTGCTCCCACCCCTGGCTGCCCTGCTCCATGGAGGGAGGCAGTGGGTGTCCCCTGCCCCAGCAGCCCCATCGTCACTGCCCCATGGCAGTGCAGGGGCCACCCCCAGGGCACCCCTGAGCTGAACATCCTGGATCTGCCACAAGGATCATCCGCCCACCTGGGCTCCTAACTGAGCCCCCCACCCCATCCCCAGGTCTTGAACCCTCCTGGCACTCACCCCCAACTCAATCCCAAGCTCCTGAGAAGCCCCATGGCACAGCCACCAGTCACTCTGGAGCAGAATTACTTCTCCCACCCCCTAGATACCCCTGGGCCCCACAACACCCCCCTGGTGCCCCCCACCCAGGCCCCACAGCCGGGAATGGACCCAAAGGACACCACGGCAGTGTGTGTCCCATTGAACAGCCCCACAAGGACTCCTGACCCAGCTTGGGAGCCAGTGAACAACCAGCAGGTCCCCACTGAAATTAGGGGTGTCATAGAAACCCCCATCCCTGACCCTGGGTGTGCAGTGCTGGGGTCCCCTCACTGAGCCAAAAGGCTGGCATTGGGGTCCCTGTGAGTGTCACATGTGTCCCCACTCCCACCACGGGTGGAGATGCTGGTGTGGCTGAAGCCAGCATGGAGAGAGGGTGGGTGGTGGGACAGTGTTTGTGTGTCCATGTCTGTCAGGAATTCCCCCCCGTCCTCTCTGCCCTTCCCTACGCGCAGAGGAAAGAGATGCGCACCCAGGACACACATCTTGGCAGCGGGAATGACCACCACCTTGTATTGGGGACACCGGGGCAAGGGATTCCCACGGGATCAAGGTCTGGCTGTCCAGGGTTGCTGCTGCCCCCGGCAGTCCTTGGTGCCTCCAGGCAGCATCATCCCGAGCACGCAGTGAGGGCACGGGCTGGTGTCCTGCTCGGGGATCCAGGAGCCCATCAGGGGTACCACCGCCTGCGGGAGGAAAGGTTTGGCAGTGGCTGTCCCAGCCAGGGCAGCAGCGAGGGCTCAGGGATGTCCCTGTACCCCTGGGCTGCATATTCCCCCTTCTTCCCTGACAGGCAGCAACCTGAGCCCTCCGGGAGCCCCAAACTTACATCCGACAGCAGAATTCCTGCTCGGAGCAGAGGCCGACGCGGCCGATTCCCGGCGGGCAGGAGCGGTGGGAGCAGAATCCCCCGCGGCGCTCGCACTCCTGGGCTGATGCTCGGGCTGGGGACAGCCCTGCAGGGCACAGAGAGAGGAGACTTTCAGCCGAGATGCTGAGCACAGCCCCTGGTCCCTGCGTGGCCAGCATTAGCCCAGCCCTGCTTGTCCCCTGCCCCGAATGCTGAGCAGGTGCCTGCAGCAGAAATCGAGGTGAATTTATGGCACTTGGATGGGAGACACCCACTACACCCCTAAGATGGTTTCAGGGAGGCCTCCATCGTGCCTGCTGCCTCCCTCCTGGAACACAGGAGAACTCCAAAGGTGGAAGCAGGATTTCCCATCCTCCCCGCTCCTCCTCCTCCTCCTCTCCAGCAGGACTGCTGTGCCCAGTGCTGCTGACTCAGAAAGGCAAGGACCAGGAGGCATGGAGAGGGGAGCAAATCCCGGTTTGGGAAGGATGAGAGCTTTAGTACAATGGCCCAGCTCTGGTCCCAACAGCAGAACCTGCATCTGGAGCCTTTCCTTAAAGGTGTGGGGTGAGAGGGACCCCGGGGAGGATGGCACAGCCACCAGGAGAACTCATCAGCTCAGGCTGACAAATCCTCCCTACAAAAACACTGACAAATGACAAAACTTCCACATTTCTTACCTGTCACTCCCTGAAGCATCAGGAGGAGCAGAGCACAGAGGACAGGCAGGATCCGCATGCCTGGGAATTGCCGGCTGGGTCACAGCTCTGGGGAGAAGAGAAAGGAGGCAGAGGTGAATGGGAGGGTCCCTGGGTCCCTGCCCGCAGGTCGTGTAGCACCTGCACGGGGACAGAACTGAGGAGAGGGGATGTGACCAGTCACTGGTGGGAAGATGCACTCGGCAGCCCAGGGTCGGAGCTTCCCAGCACCAGCAGCAGAAGTTTGGTCTCTCCTCGTGGCACAATGTCCCTGGGGATGGCTGAGTCCTCAAAATGTCCAGCCCCAAAGCTCCTTTTTCTGTTTCTTCCCGCGACAGAGAAAAACAAGCGGAGCTTTCCTCCTCTGATACCTGAGAAGGATTCCCCGGCCTCCAGCCCAGGATCTTGTGTCATCCCACCTTGCGTAAGGGCCGCCTGGCGTTGTGGTTTGCTGGACACCCCTGGGGACGCGCACACAGCATCCCTGTTCGTTAGGCCCTGGCAAACAACCAGCTTTCACCACACAAAGGAGCTCTGTCCTCCTCCCCCCACGGGAAGCGCGCTCTCTATGCTTCGCTTGAAAATAACCAGGAAGACGCCACTTGGGATGACATCCCCGTCCAACCGGCAATCCCGGGAAGGACAAGCTTTAATTGCGGCTTTGTTTGGTGGAGTTTGCTGTGTGTAACCCTTTATTGTTTGATGGTGCATCTTCATAAACGTTTCCAGCCTTGCTGCGGGTTCATCAGGCGTTATGGGTACATGCATGTGGACAGATGTTAACAACACACTCGTGCATGGTGTGTATTCACTGAGGGGTCACACGAATTGTGGAATCACACAATGATTTGGTCTGGAAGGGACCAGGAGGTTTCATCCTCCTGCCATGGGCAGGGACATCTTCCACTATCCCAGGTTGCTCCAAGCCCTGTCCAGCCTGGCCTTGGACACTTCCAGGGATCCAGGGGCAGCCACAGCTTCTCTGGGCAATACACGAATATGCCTTTGATCCCAGCAACTCACAATATTTCATTGTTTTTTCACTCCCCAGTGAGGGAAATTGTACAAGCTTTTTGCAGATCTGTACCCAGGGGGATCACTACAACTCTGCCATGGTAGTCAGAGCACTCAGGACAGCTTCTCATTTCTGTCACCGCTGAAGGAAATCCTGATCCTACAGATACAGCCAGAAAAAAGGAAAAGGACTAGCCCCAATTTTTTTTAGTATCTGCTGAGCTGTCTTGGCATCAAAACCCCAGGAGGCAAGGGACTGGGAGCAGCTACATCCAGTAGTCAGGCTCCTTACAGAGCTTTGTTAAGGTGGCAATTAGCTGCATCTCTGTGCTCTTGCTCTTTATCACATGCATCAGCTTAATCCCTGGAAGTGTCCAAGGCCAGGGTGAATGGGGCTTGGAGCAGCCTGGGATAGTGGAAGGTGTCCGTGCCCATGACAGGGCAGTTGGATCTCAATGATTTTAAGGGCCCTTCCAACCCAAACCATTTTATGATTCTCTGATTTTATGAATTTGTACATGTAGAGTGTTGGGGAGATGGAACTGGGATAAGAAAAAGGGAGGAGATGCACAGCATGGATCCTAAGGGGTTTCAGCCTGTGTTTCGCTCTAAGGTGGCTCTTGAAGCCATTCCCCAGCCATAACGGCAAGGTCAGGAATTTGTGGTGGTGAGCTAAAAGCATGAGGAGACTGGATTGTGCATGATGCTGGCTGCAGACAAAGGAGTTTAAAACTGCAAGGGCTGAACCCTCCCTTCAAGGTCCTCAGTCCTTGAGCAAAAATCTTGGGCCATTCCAGTTTGTGAAACACTCACCTACTGTGGATTGCACAAAAACCTCTTAGGACATCAACTGTAAATTGCTGGTTTGGCTCCACTTGGCGACTTCCTCAGGTTTCCATCCAGGGAGATCCCTGGGAGGAGGCCGTTGGCCCAGCTTCCTGCCCTGCACAGGGCTGTGGTTTCAATGGTGGCAGAGCCATTTGCAGAAACATCTGCTTTGAACAGGCCCAGAGACTGAAGGAGCTGGGCCTGTTGAGTCTGGAGAATACTGAGAGGGGATCTCAGCAATCCATATAAATATCTCCAAGGGGTGTCAGAGGATGGTGACAGACTCTGCTCAGTGGTGCCCAGTGACAGGATGAGGAACAATGGCCATAAACTGAAACACAAGAAGTTCCACCTCAACTTGAGGAAGAAATTCTTTATGTTGAGTGTGTCAGAGCACTGGTACATCTGCCCAGGGAGTCCATGGAGTTCCCTCTCTGGAGACATTCCAAACCCACCTGGACATCTTCCTGTGTCACCTGCTCCAGGTGACCCTGCCTTGGCAGGGGGGTTGGACTGGATGATCTCCAGAGGTGCCTTCCAACCCAAAAATTCTGTGATTCTGTGGTTCTGTGAAGGGTGGGCAGATGCTCTGCAACAAATGGGGAGCTCAGGGCTTTGAGTCAGTCCTTTGCACTTGGGTTGGTTGCTTCCCTTAAAAAGTCAACCATTACTGCTCCTCCCTTCACAGAATCCCAGAATGGTTTGGGTTGGAAGGGACCTTGAAGATCATCTCAATCAACCCCACACCTTCCACTGTCCCAGGCTGCTCCAAGCCCTGTCCAGCCTGGCCTTGGACACTTCCAGGGATGGGGCAGCCACAGCTTCTCTGGACACCAAGGATTCCTTGTCAGCACAAGGATGCTCCTGATTGCAGGAGCAGCTGCAGAGACAGGAGCTGCACCTTCTGAGGTTTCTGTTGTGGTCCAGGGCAGGACAGGATAAATCTCTTAGAAGAGAAGTGATCAAAGTCACAGAGGAATTGGCCTCTTGTACATGTTTCTGTAATTGCCTCAAGCAGTGTCACAGGTCTAACCCTGACCACCTGATTTGCTACTGCAGCCAATGTAAATTTTTCAGATTCGCTCCAAATTTACATCAGCCAGAAAAAACAAGTGTAAAACCAGGCTTCAAATTATCAATTTGTCCTGTTCAGTGTGTCTTGAGTTCCTATAATAAAACAAGACGCTGTTCCCAGGTCTGAGAGCTCCGGGGAGATGGGAGCCCCAAGTTTTCAGAGCAGAGGTGCTGTGAAGCGTCACACTGGAGAAGACTTTTGTGACAGTGGAAATGGTGACTGATCCCAGTTATAGTCACGACAGAGAATTCCCTAGCAGGCATGTGTGGAGAACTTGCCAGCACTCACTCAATCAGCAGCCCAGGAGGGGAAAATATTTCGGTGGACTACACATTCCTGGCAAGTTTAGATTGATTTCATAATTCTTGTTTAAAATTCTAAGTGGAAATAAGAGTTGGGAAATGAATGGGAAATGAATTACAATTGGAAATGAATGACAACACCACACAGGGCAGCCAAGCAACCTCCCCAGATCTTGCTTTTATTGAAAGGAGAATGACAAATCCTTGGTGGCTGGTACAACAGCTCCTTGAATCCAATGACGTCAAAAGTGATCATTCCCGGAGATTCTCGGCAATCAGCCACACTACAACCTACACAAAAGGAAAGGATATGTCAGGGTTTTCAAAATTATGATTATGAGGAAAATCCTGCTACTTGGGATTCAAATGATAATTTGGGAAGTCATCTTTGCCCCAGTTAAATCCTAAACTTACCATCTGCAGCAATTATACCCGAGACGACACGACCCCAAGTAATCGTTGCCACGAGGGCATTTCCCCTTGTGGCAGAAAGTCCCACGATATCCACACTCCATGTAAGGTCTCCTGGGTCTTGCCAAGCTTCTGCCTTAAAAAAAGAACAAATAAACAAAAACGGGAGATGTTTTTCTGGCGGGGATTTGCATTTTGCTTAATCCCTGTGAGTCGACAAAGTCATGGCAGTTCAACCCTCAGAGGAGGAGGTCGGAGGGCAGAAAAATCAAGCAAATGCTCTAATTCCTTCCTTTGATGTGTTTCCAAGCCCAGGACTCCTTTAGGAACTCAGGTTTTAGGGGTGGACATCGGGGAGCTGATAGAAAACAGTAAGTGGGCACTTAGCAGCTCTTAAAGCCTTGTAGGTCACAATTCAGGAGAATGCACCAGCTCATCTGGGAGGGTCCCACTTGTATAAAAAAGAGGGGAAGAGACTTTTAATGTAAACAGACAGTGATAGGACAGAGGGGAATGGTTTTAAGCAAAAAGAGGCAGGATTTAGAGCAGGTTTTAGGAAAAAAATTATTTCTTTTGGGGGTGGTGAGGCCCTGGCACACGTTGCCCAGAGAAGCTGTGGCTGCCCCTGGATCCCTGGAAGTTCCCAAGGCCAGGTTGGACAGGGCTTGGAGCAGCCTGGGATAGTGAAAGGTGTTCCTGCCCATGGCAGGGGGTGGAATGGGATGAGCTCTAAAGTCCCTTCCAACCCAAACCAATCCATGATTCCATGGTTGTACAGATTTGGCTGCTTCCCTCCCTGTACATTTCACCCGTGTCTCAAGCAGGTCCTGGTGTCCAGCAGTTCATAGGGATGGCTCCCAGACATGGATAAATTCATCCATCCCTGCAGAACAACACTTCCATGCCACCAAACCCTGCACACAGGGCATTGCCCTCTGGGTCTGGGTCTGAACAGCCTGGAATTGCTCTTCCCTACATGGCTAAACTGAATTCCCTGCTAAAATAGGATACCCACATTCAAACTGCCTACTGGGAACGGCCACCAGCCTCTGCTATTCCCAGAACAGGTTTTATCCGTGAAAGCGCTAATTGTCAGGGATCAAAACAACCCCAGGGAGCAGACTAGCAATTAGGCAGGAGGTTGCCTGGCCCTGTTTGGTCGATTAATAAAGATGTAGCCTGGCAGCTGATGTGTTCCGGCTGCACCTGACTGAGTGCACAGTGAACCAGTTAATTCCGGTTTCCAGCTCATCCATGGAACAACGCTAAGCCCAGGGTATTCAGAGAGAGGGGAGCTTGTTCCATTGGACAGGTTATGGATATTACATATGCACAGTGCACCCTGCACATCCCTGGTGTGCTGGATTCCCGGCACGTGAGTGGAGTGATACACGCACACCCCGAAAATCCCAGGAAGAAATAAAGGAGTGCTTGGAAGGGTGAATGAAACACTCTTGGTCTCAAACTATCTGTCTGTGGCGCACTGCAGAGGTGTATGGGAGCAGTCTGAGCTTTCAGAAACAATTTTTCCAAATACAGATAAATTTCTTGCTTTAATATACCCAGAAGTTCCTTAAAAGAGCCCTAACATCCACTGTGTGTTAAATAAGGACATAAAACAGACCAAAGGAACTCTTTGCCCAGTGTCCTGCCTCTGGAAACTGCCATCAGCAGAGGACCAGGTAAGAACAAGATCAGACAACCCCACAGAATCATAGAATCACAGACTCATTTAGTTTGGAAAAGACCTTTAAGATCATCAACTCCAACTGTTAACCCAGCACTGCCAAGCCCACCACTAACCCATGTCCCCAAGTGCCACATCTACGCCTATTTTCGATCACTCCAGGCATATGTATGACACTTCTCCCACATTTCTGCTCTTCTGCAGTCCATCACAGTCTTCTCCCATCCTTACTTCCCCAGAGGACGCTTTCCACCCTGTTCCCACAGAGACCAAAACTCCACCAGCCCTTGTTTGTGCACGGAGCGCCCTGCAAATGCAGCTGTGCCCTTTTCAGGGCTGATAGTAAAATACAAACCCTTTTTCTGGACAGTAGAGTTGGTTTGGGGTTCCAGACTCCTCTGCAGCCCCCCAAGAGGCACAGCCTACACCACCCCTTATGGCTGAACAGGTTTCTCCACCAAGGAGATGCTGCCAATAGCACTTAAACCTTAACCCATGATTTTGTGTCTCTCTACCCCACGTCCCAGCTCCTAAAGCAAAGGGTATTTGAAGAACATGAGACCAGATTCCTTTTTATTTTTTTCTGTGTCCTTTAAGAATATTTGATGATGATTTAATCTGTTTGTTGGGTGACTCAGAGGGAAAGTGATTTAAGTACAAAGCCTGCAGGGTTTAACAGGGAAAAACGCTGGTGCTGAATGCTCATTTTGGGGTTGCCCCTCATGCTTTCAAAGTGATGGTTGGATTGTTTGCCTGCTAATTTCATTTCTCATCTGTAATCTGCCAAGAAGTTTTGATGATTTGTGTGAGGTTTCTTTGCAGGAGGCAGCTTGGCCACATCCCAAAGGGGACAGGAGACATTTGCAAGATACCAACATCTTCTCTTTAGTCCCTCGCCTTCATTTACACCTTACCTGCAGCTCCGTGGAATGCCACCAAGAGGAGAACAAGGAGAAAAGGAAGGATTTTCATGGCAGAGGTGGGAACTCGGGTCACTGCAGAGAAAGGACACCAGGACATTGGTTAGGTGATTGGCCCTCCACAGTCCAAGAGGTGACACAGAGAAATGTTCTTCAAGACCTGGAAATTACCTAAAAGAGTTTATTACACAATTTTCTCATGATAATATCTATTGTCCTAAGATTTTCCTGGAGCACATACAGGATCATGGCATAGGAAAAAACTCTCATGCAAAAATTCCAGTTTTAAACCCCCTTTTAATTAATGCATCAAGTAACCAGCTATTTATCCTGGATTTCTTGATACTTTGCAATGCAATGCAACAAATTTGATTTGCCTTAGGGAAGCTAAAGCTGTTAATTCAGAAAGGAAAATAAGACAATTTCTGCTAGATTTGTACAAAACAACCCCATGGGTGTTCTCCACTTTTTCTAATTGAAAAAAGATCAGAAGAAGTTCCTTCACAAATCAAAATCCAGCTTCTCCTTATTCTTGCTTAGAGGCTGCTCCTTTTTCTTCACCTCAAGAATTACATCATTTCCAGGATAAATTTTTTGAGTATTTGCATTTCCTGCAGCCAACAAAAACTCTTCTTTATTAACATTTGACACCTCTAGAACCGGCTTGTGTCAGACTGGAGTCATTGCACAGTTAAGGCTGTAAAACAAAATATAGATAAACATGAAGGTTTTGAAGTCTCCAGCCCATTTAAAAAGGACAAAACCTTTTAAGAGAGGCTGAATGATGAGAATATTTTTGGTTGTTACCTGGTAGGAGGAGGCTCTAGGCTGGAACAGTCCCTGGATCAGTATCAACCACCCGGATGAAGATGAAGGAGCAGAGCGTGGGTTTGTGCTGTTTCTGGAGGGTGGTGAGGGATGTTTGACCTCCACACCTTCTGGTGGCCAGTGAGGCTTTGGGGAGCTCTGGGGACACCCAATGAATCCTCTTTGCTGTCCTCCTAAGAGGAACCGAGGTTTGGCTTTCAAACCATTGCAGCATCACCTCAGGAAATGCGTTGAGATGAGAAAAACCACCTTGAGCCACCTCCCTTTGAGCAACCCTTTGGCCACAGCAGCTCACTCAAGGACTCTGTTTCCATCTGTTTTCAGAGGTTTTGTATTTCCTTGCGAAAATGAACAATCACAGAAGAAAAATAACCATCAGCTGGAATTATGGTTAAAATAAAAAGCACCAAACCGATGTTAAATGGGAAGTTAGTTCTTCCTTGGAAATTCAGGAAGAAGGTTAATGAGCTGTCATTAATTCTACATCATTTGGAAGGGAAAATCGGGACAATTAAGAACATGGAAAAGATCTGCACTCGGAAATGATAGGGAAAAAAAGTGAGAGAGGAAAACAGAAATCTAAGAGTTATGAATAAAAAAGGAAAAAGTGATTTGTTGGGGGTTTTTTTCAAATTTTCACACCAAAACATTTTCATTACTAGGTTACCTGCATGGCACGCAAGACATTTTATGCCATATCTATTCATGGAAATTATTACAGCCCGTGCTCAGCACTTTTAGTTTTATTATAATCTTTACTCTCTTGCCACGGACAGAAGAGTTCACTGAGCAGAGCACTCCTGAGCATCCTCCTTCTTTCTCACCGACGCCTCCCACAGTGGCTCCCTGCTTTCCATACATTTACAGACATTTCTATAAACTCCCGTTGCAAAGGGATCTTCACCATCCTTTTATCCCTCTTTCCTACTTGAATCCGGCCGGCCCCGTTCCATGGGAGGTGCCGTTCTCCTCTGGCAGCTGCTGGAGCACGGCTGAGCTCATCCCTGCGAGAGCCTCCCTGAGCTCGCCCTTCATGCCCTGCGGGGATTTTTCTTAGATCTCTTTGTTTTCTTTCCCAATCAAAGCAACTATTTCACGGAGGTTTCCAGCACAGCCTTTTCAGCAGCTTTCAGGCTGCCCGCAGGCTTCTTGTTTCCCTGGGCTGCTCCTTTGGGTGCATTTCTTTCCTCATTTTTGATTTTTTTGAGATTAAATACTCACATATTGAACGTATTTGGTCCCACGACGCGGTTAAACATAACTGTGCTGTGGTCACTTTTCCAGAGCAGCTCCCACAAACAGCTTTGGAATTGGGTCCTTTGCACCTAATCCAGGAAAGGCAAATGTTCTAGTGGGTGCCAGGACCAGCTGTTCTGAGAATCGTCATTTTACAGCAAGAAAATGTGCATTTTACAGAGGAAAAATCTAATCTCTGCATCTCCTGGCATCATCCACAATCACCTGTCAGAGCACCACCTCAGGCAAGGGAAGGACCTGCACAAGATGTGCCCTGGTCCCCGGGTCCATCAGGGCGGGGCCGTTGCTGAAACCCTTCCCCGAGGTGTTGTGAGGTGTTTGCTGACAGATGTGCAGCCAAACATCTGGGCTGAAAAGGGGCTCGGCACGTGAGGGACAGCTGGGTCTGTGTGATGCAGTTGAACTGTGTGGGCAGTTCACCTGGAGCACTGAGCCCAGATCTGAGGGTCCCCAGCACAAGAAAGCCTTGGAGCTTCTGGAGCAAGTCCAGAGGAGGCCATGGAGATGCTCCAAGGGCTGGAGCCATGGCCAGGGACGCCTTCCACCAGATCAGATTCCCTGTCCAGCCTCGCCTTGGACACTTCCAGGGATCCAGAGGCAGCCACAGCTTCTCTGGGCACCCTGTGCCAGGGCCTCCCCACCCTCACAGCCAGGAATTCCTTCCCAATATCCCACCTAACCCTGCCCTCTGGCAGTGGGAAGCCATTCCCTGTGTCCTGTCCCTCCATGCCTTGTCCCAAGTCCCTCTCCAGCTCTCCTGGATCCCCTTTAGGCTCTGGAAGGGGCTCTGAGGTCTTCCTGGAGCCTTCTCTTCTCCAGGCTGTAGCTTTGTTGGAGACCTGAGGAGTTTTTTAGCAAAAGAGGCTCCTGGGTGCTGAAATCCAGCAGAGAAAAGTGCAGCCAAACCGGTGGCTGGGAGGCAGCCAGAGTGACTGGGAGCTGGCAGGGAAACTGGAGAGGGTGGCTTGCTCTGGGAATTTCTTCTGGAAGGCTCTCTGGCTTTCTTCTTCTCTGCCTGGCATAATTCCGGGGTGCTGGTGGCACAGGATTTGATCCTGGCTTGGAACACAGGAGGAGAGACTGAGGAAGGACAGTTGAGACACCTCAGGGTGGGAATGACGGTGCTGGGGGACAGGGGGGATGGGGTGATGAGGTTCACACGTCTTCTGTGGGTGACAAGAAGGGTCACATTGTGCCTGCATGGACCCTGGCAGTTTCCTCACATCTGAATTTGCAAAAAAATGGTCCTTCCACATCCCACTCTCAGCTCTGGAAGGGGCTTTGGTGCCCATTAGAGGCTGAGTTGTGCCTTGTATGCAAAAAATTGGGTTTTCTAGGAATGGGCCACGTGGTGTTTGCTGCCGTGGAGGACAGAGGCAGCCAAGGCTGAGCTTCCCTTGGCTCCAGAGCCCTAATTACACCCCTGACTTTATTAAATGCTTCTCTGGAGCTGGGCCCAGCAGCACAACATTGTTAATTAATGAAACACGAATATGGCCATGGCAGTGGGACAGGAGGAAAAGGGGGTTGTCCTTTACACCCAAAGGGCCCCCAAACCCAACCAGATGGAGTTGAGGCTGCAAAGATGCCAAGTTCCCGGTGAAAAGCAGTGATGGAGACCCACAGGGAGCCTGGGGATGCTCCCACGAGGAGGGACAACCAGGCAAGGACAATTCTGAGGAGTTTGGTGGCTCCTGTTACACAGCAGGGCCCGGGCTTTATTGCCAGAGTGGCAAAAATACCTCAATAAAATTAAAAAAAACAACAATAAATATATGAAAGCCCCCGAACACAGGTACATCCAACAGCCCAGATGATGTACGAAGTTTTGGGAGCTTCCCGCAGCATTTTGCAAAAACCACCAAAACCATAAGTGATATTTTGACTTAATTAAACCCCCCTTCGTGGCTTTTCCTGTAGCGACCCACTGGGGATTTATTTTCTACAAAGCATCAGGGATGGAGGCTGCAGGGCTGGAAATGGGCATAAAAAGGAAATGCTCACAAGAGGGCCCCTGCAGCCTCCGACGCTTGGGATCCCGTTTCACAACGGCTTCGTCTCTGTGGTAGGGCGGGAAAGCAGCGGGGTTCACGTATGTCTCCGTGCACACCATGTCCCAGCTGCCACCTAGTGCTCATCCCCGCGGCACGGCGACAGCGCGGGCATCACACGGGGGACATCGGGGTGGGCGTGTGCCAGCGCACAGCAATTTGGGGGACATCGGGGTGGGCGTGTCCCAGTGCACAGCAATTTGGGGGACATCGGGGTGGGCTTGTGCCAGCGCACAGCAATTTGGGGGACATCGGGGTGGGCGTGTCCCAGTGCACAGCAATTTGGGGGACATCGGGATGGGCGTGTGCCAGTGCACAGCAATTTGGGGGACAGCGGGGTGGGCGTGTCCCAGTGCACAGCAATTTGGGGGACATCGGGGTGGGCGTGTCCCAGGGCACAGCAATTTGGGGGACAGCGGGGTGGGCGTGTGCCAGCGCACAAGAACCCGGGGGACAATGGGGTGGGCTTGAGCCAGTTCTGAAGAACCCAGGGGACATCAGGATGGGCTTGTGCCACTGCACAAGAACCCGGGGGACATCGGAGTGGGCTGGTGCCGGTGCACGACAATTTTGGGGATACCGGGATGGGCTTGTGGCAGTGCACAGTAGCTCCAGGGGTCTCGGGCTGCTGAAGCCCCCGTCGGTCTCTCTGTCCCCAAGCCCCCGAGGGTGACGCTAGCACCGTGATGTCACACTGCCCGGGGAGGGGACACTGGGGGAGGTGCCCGGTGAGGCCGGGGAGGGGCGGGCGGCGCGGGACCGGCCGCGGCGGCTCCTTCTTCTTCCTCCTCCTCCTCCTCCTTCTCCTCCCCTTCCTCCCGCCGCCTCCTCCTCCTCCTCCTCCTCCTCCCTGTCCTGCTCCCAGGATGCGCGGGGCCGTCCCCAGGCTCAGCCTGGCGCTGCTGGCGGCGGAGAGCGGCGCCCGTGAGTGAGCGCAGGATGCGCGGGGGCGTGGGGGGCTGCGCTCCCGCGGAGGGCGGGGGAAGGCGGATGGGATGCTGGCAGTGACCCCTCTGCGGCCATCCCGGGGGGCCCGGGTCATCCCCGGGGGACCGGGAAGGGGGTCAGATCACCCCTGCGCCCCCGCGCTTGGGGAGATGCGCGGTTCTGCCCGCGGTGTCGCGGTGGGCGCGGGCGCTCGGCATCCCCGCGGGCCCAGCCGTCCTCCTGGATTTTTAATATGAAAAATCGGCTTTTTTCCACTTATTTATTTATTTGTTTTTTTGTTTATTTTGGAGGACGAGCTTTTATCAGAGCCCTCCTTGAGGCCGGGCCCCTCGGTGGCGGTGGCTGTGCCACAGCTGACAAAGCCACCGGGAGCCGGCAGCTGGAGATAAGACCAGGACAAGGGCAGCGAACCCGCTGGGCGGGCTGGGAGATGGAGTTCTGGCGGGAATGGCTTTAAACTGACTGAGAGTAGGTTTAGATTGGATATTAGGAGGAAATTCTTCCCTGTGAGCCCTGTGGTGAACCTCTTCCCTGTGGTGAGGCCCTGGCACAGGGTGCCCAGAGAAGCTGTGGCTGCCCCTGGGTCCCTGGAAGTGTCCAATGCCAGGTTGGACAGGGCTTGGAGCAACCTGGGATAGTGGAAGGTGTCCCTGCCCATGGCAGGGGGGAATGGGCTGAGCTTTAAGGTCCCTTCCCACCCAAACCAACCTGGGATTCTCTGGTTAGGAATGGCACCGCTCAGCTGCTGGGGGGGGGGGTTGTGACTGTGTCATCCCTCAGCGCCGCCTCTCTGCCCTTCTCCAGGGCTCTGTGCCATCATCCACTACCTTGTCCGTGGGCAGCTGGGCTGGTTCGGGCTGACCATCGCCTGCCTGGTGCCCGGCTACGCTGCCCAGCTCCTCAGCATCCTCTGGTTCCGGGCAGATGGACACCCGCCCGGCTGCTGGCTCCTGGTGCTCCACCTCCTGCAGCTGGGCCTCTGGAAGCGGTGAGAGACCCTCCCCGCGATCCACCCAGCCCCCACAACCCGGGTGCAGCCCCAAACCTGCCCAAACCAGGGTGGGCAACTTGTCACGGTGACTCTTGCAGGTACTGGGATGTTCTGCGGGCGGCGGCGGAGATGGGCGGCGGTGCCGGGGAGGTGCTGGCTCAGCTCGGGGACGTTTGTGTCCTGCGGCTCCTGGAGGCCCTGCTGCAGACCCTGCCTCACCTCCTGCTCCAGGCCTATGTCGTGGTGGCCGTGGACCCAGCAGGCTTCATCCCTGGTGAGTTGCCAGGAGGATGGTTCATGCTGTGGAGGGATGATGTGTTTGGGTGAGGGATGTGTGTGTCCTCTGCATGGAGGAATGTGCTGCAAAGGGACTGGGAAGCCTTGATGTGGAGCAGCAGGGACAAGTGTGGCTGAAAGATCTGCTGTGGCTGAATGCAGAGGTGGCTGCTTTGCCCCAAACGTGAACTTTCAGGTGTGCAAAGAGGGACTTTGGGCTGCGGAGTCATGACACGTGCAAGGTCACACTCGTTCCTTGTCCATCTCTGGTCTGATGGCAGTGACCGGGATGGAGCTGCCCTGGGGCTGCAGAGCTGTGCCCACGAAGAGAGCACTCAGAGGGTATCCACAGGGAGATGCCGAGCACGCAGAGACCAGAGTTAGCAGAACTTAGTTGAAATACTCGTTTCACCCCTAGTAACATTAAAGTCAGGTTGAACAGGGCTCTGAGCAACCTGGTCTGGTGGAAGGAGTTGCTGCTCGTTGCAGGGGGTTGGACTGGATGGCCTTTAGGCCCTTCTGTGATTCCATGATTGCATGATTCACTTGGGAGGACTGAGGGGTGTCTGGCTTGTATGGGGGTGCCGTGCTACCAACACCTCCTTAACACAGAGAATCGGCCCTGCCTTGCACCTGGGCCTCCCTCAGAGCCCTGACTGCCCCTGTCCCCTACAGGTGTCAGCGCAGGGCTGTCCCTGCTGTCCCTGGCCTGGGCTTTGGTCTCCTACAGCCACTTCACCTCCCTGCTGAGGCCCGGACACCTGAGCCCGCCGGCCGCCGTCATCCTGTGCCTGCTGCTCTGGAGGACAGGGATGCTGGGCACCCGGGTCCTGGCTCTGGTGCTCTTTGCCAGGCTCTATTCCTTCTGGGTGTTTGCTGTGGCGGGTAAGACCTGAGATCCCCTTCCCCACATCCCACCCCGACATCAGCCCTGCGGTGCTCCTGCTGCTGGGGCCGTTTGCAGCCTCCCCCGGGAATGGCTTTGCAAATTCAGTCCCTTCTCCCTGCAGGGGTCCACTGGCTGCTCATGTCGTTCTGGCTGGTGGCCCAGCAGACGGATATCGTGGCCCAGCCGTGCCGCTGGAGGCTTTTCAACTGCCTGCTGGGAGCTGTGTACATCTTCTGCTACATCAATGTCCGGCCCGGCCCCTCCAGGACCAGGGTGGCCGTATTTTATGCAGTGAGTACCTGGAATATTTTGTATTGCACATGGATGCAGCTGCTGGGGACAAGTAACAGCTTCAGACTCTCCATTTTCATCTCTCACACCACCACTTGCTAAAAATACGGCGTTTTACTGTGTCCTAACAAAGCCACGCGGTCACCAAGGTGAATGCACCTTCTGTGCTGGCTTTGATTCCTTAGAGGCAGCCTTACCACCTCCGTGGTAAAAAATAGGTGAGAACTTGCAGAAAGTTCAGTTTGACAATTTCTATGTTTAAAGTGATAAATTAGGTGCAAAATATAACAGGAGAAGTCTCCAAGGCCAGGTTGGATGGGGCTCCGAGCAACCTGGGGTAGTGGAAGGTGTCCCTGCCCATGGCAGGGGGTGGAATGAGATGATCTTTAAGGTCCCTTCCAACCCAAACCATTCTGTGATTCTAAGAATCTATGAAAATCTAGAAACTGGGTATTTTCTGTTATCAGAGGCACATCTAAAGCCATCAGAAGGAAATAAGTGATGACTCTTCCCCCTGCCCTGCAGATAATGCTGATGGAGAACACGCTCCTGCTGCTGCTGGGCACCCGTTTCCTGCAGGCAGAGCTGAGGAACAGCCTGACTGTGACTGGGGCTGTCATGTCAGGGTCCCTGATAGGTAAGAACATTGATTTTAGAGCCTGGATTGCACATTTTGAGAGCAGTTTGAGGAAATCAACATCCAGACCCTCGTCCGAAGTCCCTCTCCAGCTCTCCTGGTGCCCCTTTAGGCTCTGGAAGGGGCTCTGAGGTCTCCCTGGATCCTTCTCCAGGTGAACACCCCCAGCTCTCCCAGCCTGGCTCCAGAGCGGAGGGGCTCCAGCCCTTGGAGCATCTTTATGCCAAGCAGGGCCATATTTTCGCAGTGGGATGGGGGCAGAGGGAAGCTGGGTGGGTTTTGTGCAACTGCCCAGACCCTCAGATCAACCATGTTAAAGAAATGGGACGGAAAAGGAGCAATTCCTCTGGTCTTGGAGGAGTTTAGGATGTAAGTGGGAAGCTATCTTAAAAACATGCTGATACCTCATTTAAAGGCCAGAGGATGGGGATGCTGTGACAGGGAAGATTTCCTGCATCACTCATCTCCCTGCTGGGCAACTCTGGTCTGCAAATTAATCCAGATTAAATTTGGGCCTGATTGTGCACTTCCTTTCCCAAAAGCTGCTCAAGTGGGATTCTTGCATCTGGCTCCAGAGCGGAGGGATGTGCTGCTCAGACACCTGATGCTCAGCAGCGTCTTTGCAAAGGTCTTGTTGATCTGGAGGTGCAGCAAGTTCTGGCCTCTCCACACCTGACCGAAATGCTGCTGGGACTCCCCAGTGACACTTCTCTGCTCCTTTCCAGGTGCCACAGCTCTGGTGGTTTACTACAGCCTGCTCCATCCCAAGTCCACAGAGATCTGGCAGGGATTCCTGGAGACAACCTGCAGTGCTGCAGCAGCTGGGGATGAGGAGGTGTCTGGAGAGAGCTCCCAAGCCGGGCAGAGTTCAGGGACTTTGGGAGATGAAGAGTCCTTGGCAGCGGACGGGACCAAGACAGACCCCAAAAATGAGACCAGCTCATCGCTCCTGCAGTCCAAAGGGTGCTTGGAGGACAGCTGGACAGACCATCACCACTGGCTGCTGGTGAAGCTGGCCTTGAAGACGGGAGATCTGTCCGCAATCAGCGCAGCATTTGGAGATGGTGGCGTGGGAGAGGCTTTTCCTGGAGGATGGATGGTGGGGAAACCCCCTGGTGCTGAGCCCGGGGCAAACTTTTCCCTCCCCATGAGGGACATCCCTCCCTCTGGGCTGGCAGTGGGGAATGGGGGAGGCATCAAACCCAGCGCTGGTGCTGTGGGAATGGCACAGGAGGCCGGAACAGGGCAGGAGCCTGCTTTTCCCCCATCCACATCCCATCCCAGTGGCTTCTCCCCGGATTCAACCGAGAGCTCCTCCATGTATTTCAGTGCAAGCGCAGGAGGCATCGCCTCGCCTGGGACAGGGATGGCCACAGCCACAAGCATGGCCCTGGTGCAAAGGGACAGCGAAGCCCAGCCTCCCCCAGGCTGCCTGGGAGAAGGAGGAGGAGGAAGAGGAGAGGATTTATCCCTTGGGATGGCCAGCATCAGCCCAATCCTGGGCACCTGTGCCCACAAGTGTCTGCAGAGAAGCTCTTCTGTCGGCAACACAGGCAGCTGTGGGGTGACAGGTCCCCCCAAAGAGGGCTCAGAGCCCACAGGGACAGAGGGTGCTCTCGTGGGGTGCCATCACCTTTGGGACACCCACCCCTGTGGCCCGCAGGGCACTGTCGTGAGGAGCCAGCTGAGGTCACCATGCTTCACCTCCACCCCCAAGGCTGGCTCTAAATGCCCCCAGCGAGGACTGGGGGAGCTGGGAGAGGGGACAGAGCTGTCTGAGTTACCAGGGTGACCCTGTCAATGGCTGCACTGTCACCTTGGGTCAGCCTTGGGGTGACTGTCTTATCAACAGTGTACAGCAGGAGGTGGTGGGACGAAGACTGTCCCCACAGTGCCCCTGCCACGGGGCTGATGTGCTCCTCCATCACTGGGACATCGCCTTCCCTCCCAGTACATCTTCTCCTTGCAGTTTTGAAGAACTTCAAAAGCCTTAAAAAGCCCTAAAAGTCCGGGGCTGGTTATTTATTGAGCTTATTTATGTCACAGTCCTGCCAGGCAGCCGGAGCCTTCTGCCTTTGGTGTGACAGTGACCTGAAGCGTGTCCTTTAGCCAGTGCCTGCACAGGCTGCTGGCCTGTCCCAGCGTGGAGATCTGGTTGCTGTCTCCACGGGCTGCAGTGCTGGCCAAAGCAGTTTTCTCAGGACAAGTAAGTGCCTAAACCAGAAAAATGACGAGTTTTACTCTTGGATGTCCTTCCTTCCGGGCAGAATAAGGCCTCAAGTAAGGCTCAGCACTGCTTGATTTGTTTGTCCCCACCAGGTCCATCTTGAGACCTTTACCAAATCCATTTTTGGGGGTCTCATAGATTGCAGATTTTCTTCATGCTGCAGACCAGAACCTCAGGACCTGGAATTAGAGCCAAAAGCCATGTCCTGCTGCTTGCCCACTGTCCTGCTTCCTCAAGTGGCCTTTTCTCTCCAGCCTCCTCCTTTTCCCCTTCCAGCTGCAGATCACAGGATCCCCAAATTATTTGGGCTGGAAAGGACATTAAAGCTCATCCAGTTCCAACCCCTGCCACATGCAGGGACATCTTCCACTAGACCAGGTTACCAGGTTATGATCCACATCTGCCTGAATGCTTCCCCCTAAACTTAGCCTCAGGCCAAATCTCAAACCAGTTCTACTGCTGCCATAAAATCCCCAGTGCAGGCAGGGTTTATTTGTGTCAGGAACTCAAACCATCAATACCATGGTTCCAGAAATAGCCAGTGCTTCCCTCCAGGCTGGCTGGGCATGGATTTGTGCCCAGGGCACAGGTTGGTGCCCAGGACATGGCTTGACATGTTAGTTGAGGTGTGATCAGCTGGATTCACCACCAAGCTCATGGGTGCCAGCTGGAGCACATCTGGCTGTGCTCTCCAGCTGCTGCCCCACTGTGGGCAGGACTCTGGTGGTGCCACAGGGCAGGAAAGGCAGCAGGAAGGGCACAGGCATGCGATGAATTATTAAAAAAAGCTTCCATGGTGCATTCACTGCTCAGGGCTGACCCTGCCAGATGTTTCCTCGGGGCACTGAAAACCTGCTTGGTGCTGGGTGTGGAGTGAAGCCACGTGCCAAGGTGATGAAGGCTCCCTCTCTCCATCCGGACCCCAGCCCCCCGTGCTGTGGCTGTGCTCTGCAGGCAGGAGCAGTTCCAGTGGCTTTTCCAGAGCCCTTCTCACCATGTGGATCACACAGAAGGCAGCAGTGCTGCCAGGCCATTAACAGGAAATTTTATCTCGCTTGGTTTTCTACTTTTGATAATACATAATTATGCTTCAAAAAAACCCCAAACCAGCCTTTGCTGTGTCTGTGTCTCATGTTGGGGGTGAAAATAAGTGTGGAGGGGTCTTTTTTCCCACTCTTGGCTCCTGCAGCCCCAGGATGAGTTGTCTGTCAGGATTTCCAGTGGGAGGGTAAAGAAGGGACCTGGGCAACAGGATCCAAGGGAATGGCATGAAAATGTGTCAGGGAAGGTTAAGGTTGGGTGTTAGAAAAAGATTCAGCCAGCATGAAACTGTCCCACAGGCCAGTCAGAAAAGAAAGTACAGTCAGACAATTTTAAGAAAGTAAAGAATACTTTTGTGCACAGGAGTCAGGTGTAAACAAGGACTTTGATTTCTCACACCCACAGTGCAGAGGTGCTCCGAGAGCTGACACCTCTGACCTCGGAGGAGGTGGTTGTGGAAATCCTGGATAGATCAAGGAGTGGCAAAAGAGATGGAGGAATCTGGGGACAGAGGGGGGATGAGGACTGGGGTAGGGATGAGGGTGTTTGTGTGAGGGCTGTGCTCCCACGGCTTTGCTCCCTGATGATGAGCGTGGCTCACTGGAGACCCGTGCTCCCCTTCGCCTTCTCCTTGGGAGCAATGTGGAATCAGGTGGGACAATATGGATTGCCTGTCCTTAAAGGCTTCCAGCCTGTGTGAGAGCCCTGCTGCACCCAGGGTCCAAGTCCTGCATGCTGGTACAGCCCCAGCACTGAGCCACCTGTAAAAATAACCTGTATTTAAGAGAGTCACAGAATGGGTTGGCTTGGAAGGGACCTTAAAGCTCATCTTGTTCCAACCCCCTGCCGTGAGCAGGGACACCTTCCACCATTTCAGGCTGCTCCAAGCCCCATCCAGCCTGGCCTTGGACACTTCCAGGGATCCAGGGGCAGCCACAGCTTCTCTGGGCATCCTGTGCCAGGGCCTCCCCACCCTCACAGGGAAGGATTTCTTCCCAATATCCAATATAAACCTGCTCTTCGGTGAATTCTAAAGCCCTGTTTGAAGTAGGCGGACTTCAGCAGCACATCACAGCTCCAGACACCCATCCCCACCCTTCCCATCTTTTGGGGGACAGAACTGAAGATGCCCCAATAACCTGGCACACTTCCAGATTGTTCCCAATGCTGCCAGACTGGGGAGATCATGCTGGGGAGGAGTTTCTCCCCAAAACTCCTTGTTCCTTTGCCACCAGAGGGAGATGCTGCTCAAGGTCCAGATGCTGCGTGCACGTCCAGTGCCTGTGTTACAGAATCACAGAACCATTTAGGTTGGAAAAGCCCTTTAAGCTCATTGAGCCCAACCATTCCCCCAGCACTGCCAAGGCCACCACTGACCCATGTCCCCACACACCACATCCACACGGCTTTTAAATCCCTCCAGGGATGGTGACTGGAGAGGAGAGGGACGTGCAGGACTGAAGCTGCTGTGGCATTGCACTGGAAGCCAGTGGGAATTAAATAGGGAGCTCTGGGATACTGGAGGTGGAGTGCACAGCGAGTGCCTGGAGGAATGAGACCATGGCTGTGGCATCCCCTTTTACTTCCCAGGCATCACCAGGCCATGGGGAATGTTTGAAAACCACTGTCAGGGTCTTGCCCTCTTCAGGGGAAGAGTCACTGCTCTGTAAATATCCCATGGTGCCTTCAGGTCCAAAGGTGTGTGTGTGAGGGGAACGCCCCAGATCACACTGGATGCAGGATGGGACCCTGGGGGTTTGGTACAACCAGCTCCAGTTGTCCCCACCATGGTGCTGAGTCCTGATTTTGGCACTGTGTCCTGTGGAGCTGTGTCCTGGTCACTCCTCACTCTGGTCTGTCCTCACATCAACCCACGGGGTGCAGAAATCCCACAAATCCCAGGTCACTGCTCCGTGTGGAGCAACGTGGAGACCTGGGCCAGTCCAAAGCCAGGATGGAAAACTGCAGCTGGCAGAGGGGCAATGGACCAACTCCTCCAGGGAACCTGCTGGTGTATCTTCCAAATGCTCCAAATGCTTGAGGAGAGCTGGCCAGACCCTCTGCTCCTTCTGCAGCATCGCCCATGAAGCTCTTCTTGGATAAGGAATGTAATCCTGAGCTAGACCAGGATTGCCCAGCTTTTGGGGGGGCTCATCACCAATGTTTGGACTTCAGCCACCCACAGAAGGGCTGGAGTGAGGGGATATCTCCATCCCACTGCACTCGGATAAACTGTCCAGTGCTTTCGCCTGCTCTAGAATAGAGAATTTCTGCTCATTTGCCTCCTGTGAAACTTTTCTTTTCCATATTGTTTCTTAAGGAAACCCTCCCCCTCCCTTTAGAGAGGTGGAGGGTCATGCCCCAGCCCAGGAGAGCTCAATGCCACAGGTGAGAGGAGTTCTCCAGGGAAACACAGGAGCAGGAACCGAGCATGAATTTTGACAATGCAGGGAGTGACCCATGGGCTCCCCAGGAGAACTGGCCGTGCCACTCTCTGGTGATCTGGAAAAAGGAGCAAACAGCAGGCACAGAGGCTGCGTCCCTAAGAAATTAAACAATACCCAGGTGAGTGCCCAGGCTTGGGAACGTGGCTGTCCTGACTGCTGGCACCGTCTCCTTGCTTTGTTATTTTTAACGGGTCACTCTCGTCCCTCTTTCAGGGCGAAAGAAAGCAGGATGGAGTTGTACCAACAGGGCTCGAGGGTGGGGCTTTTACTGCTGCAGCCCTGCCGCAGCCCTGCTGGGATCTCATCTTCCAGCAGCCTGACTTCTGAGCACTGCCCATGGGTGCCAGGTTTTGGGCTGGGTGAAAAACATTCCCTCCAGCTCCAAGATGATGTAACACCCCTCCCCACCCCCCCAAAACTAGCCCAAGAAAGATTTCCCCAGAAAAAAACCCCATTTTTTCACTTCCAACAACATTGAAACACAATACTTGCACATTACAGAAAACAGAATTATTCGCCCCAGGGCTGTTGTTATTTGTTTGTTTTTTCGAGCTGAAACTTTGGATATTTTTTCCCCCTTTAATTAAATTTGGTTTGCTGCAAATCCCTTTCTGGTGCCTTCAGTGTTCCTGTAAAAGGCAGGGCCCAGGCTGCAGCTCTGTGCCCATGGCTCCAAGGCTAAACAATACCACGGAGGGGGGGAGCAGAGGCTAAGCCCAGCTAATCAGGACTTGCCTAATAGGACTGAGTGCTTAATGAGGACCCAGGGACTGTGCTTCCCGGGCTGGATTTGTCTGGAGGAAAATGCTTTGTGCTCTCGACACCAGGTTGGAGATGGCTCAGTTCCCCCAAATGTGCTGGAGCAGTGTTTTCTCTCTCCTGTGAATCCATCCTCACTGGACACAAGATGGATCTGTGAGGGATCCATGGGGATCCAGGGAAGCTGGAGGAGCTGAACAAGATCCCAGAAGCAAAAGGATCCAGTGCTTTTTTTGCTTGAAGGGAGATCTTTCAAATCAAAACACTGTTTATACCTTGATTTTCCTAAGCAAAGCCACCAAAGGGCCCTGTCTGCTCCCCTAATGTCCTTGGAGCTCCCTGAGGAGCTTTGGGGGGATTTTATGGATTGACTTCAATAAATAACAGCAAATGTTCCACTGTTTTGCCCTGGAGACCTGTTCAGATTGTCTCTGCCCCCGCTGCTACACCCCAGGCCGAGCTGGGGTGTGGGTTTGGGAAGGGGGTGGGATAGGGAAGGCACCTCATACCTCAGGCCTTTCCCTGGTTAATGAGGGAGATTTGGGGTTCAGCACTGGGACTTCGGGCTGCAGAGCAAGGTGTCAGGGTGTGCATAGAGGGGTGGGAGCTGGGTGCATGGAGAGGTGGGTGCAGAGGTGGGTGGGAGCCCAGACATGCATGGTAGGTGGGTGCAGAGGAGGGAGGTTGTCTGCACACGAACAGTCGGTTGGTGCAGATGCAGGTGGACATCCACACATGCACAATAGGTGGGTTCAAGCGTGGGTGGGTGTCCAGATGTGCATGGTACCAGGGTGCAGATGTGAGGTGGGTGCTGAGGCCAGTGGGTGCCTCCACCCACTGTGGAGGGCCAGGGTGTGCATGGGGCAAAGCAGGAGCCCAGACTGAAGCCGAGTTCTCTGCCTGGTGCCGGGCTGGGTCCTGGGTCTGGGTTCGGTGCTGGGTCCAGGGCTGTGCCAAGCTGGGGCAGGGGCTGGATCCAAGTCCAGGGTTGGGGCTTGGTCCAGGGCAGGGTCTGGGTCCGTGTCCGTAGCCAGTGCCAGGTCTCGGCTCTTGGTCTGGGTCCACATCTGAGCTTTCTGTCCCGTGCTGGGTCCAGGTCCTGGCTCTTGGACCGCTGCCGGGGTGGTGCCGGTGCCGGGTCCGTGCCCAGGGCTGGGGTGAGGTCTGGTGCCAGCACTGGGGCTGGGTCTAGGTCCGTGCCTAGATCCGGGTCCAGGTCCGTGCCAGTGCCGGGTCCTGGTCTGGGTCCAGGTCCGTGTCCGTGCCCAGGTCCGGGTCCAGCTCCGGGGCGGGGTCGGGTGCTGGGTCCCGGCTTGGGTGCAGCTCCGTGGCCGGGTCCCGGTGCGGGGCTAGTGCCGGTCCCGGTCCCGGTGCGGGGCCAGAGCCGGTTCCTGGTGCCGGTCCCGGTACGGGTCGGGCCGGTGCCAGCGGCGGTGCCGGGTCCGGTCCCGGTGCGGGTCGGGGCGGAGTCGGTTCCCAGTCCCGGTGCGGGTCGGGGCGGTGCCAGTGGC
>VZRQ01004123.1:0-38151 GCA_013397975.1 Machaerirhynchus nigripectus | reverse complement strand
CCCCCCCCGCCATCGCCCCCCGCCGGGACCGGCTGGCTGTGTGTCCCCACCCCGTGGACGAGGTGACCCCTTGCTCTGCTTGGGGTGTCCCCCGTGGGGCTGTCTCGCTTCGGGAGGGGGCCGCACCCGGGCCAGGTGCCCCCATCCCGTACGGGGAGGGGGCTGTGGGGTGCGGGTCGCCTCGGTCTGGGGGTCAAAGTGCCGCCCCATTCATTCCCCATCTCTCACCCACCACCGGAGAGGTTCCCCACATTACCACGGGGACCCAGCCTGGTGCTGGCTTCAGGGGTGCCACATCCTTCTCCCCCCGCTCCAGCTCTGCCGGGGGTCCCTGGCTGGGGAAGGGTCAGCACAGGGGTTGTCAAACCCCCTGCCCCAAACCCACCGCAGCTGCCGGGGTGTCCCAAGCACCGAGGGACACAGCAGCCCCACACAGCGAGAAGCCAAGCCTCGTCTGATATTTCCAGCTCTTGGAAACGGAAAGAATATTTTTTTTCGCCTTTTTTTCTTTAACAACAGCCCGTTTCCAGGTGTTTTCTCCGCAGCCCGCTGACCCCGCGCCGTGGGACGAGCACCGGGGGCTCCTAGGCCTGGGGCAGGCGCTCCCCGGCCTCTCCCCATCCCGGCCATCCCGCTGTGCTGCGGGCCATGGGAAGGCATCCCTGCTCCTCCACGGGATACCTTCACCCTGCCGGGGCGGCCGGAGACCCCCGCAAGGCCGCTGTCCCAGCACCGCCATGCCGAGAACGCCGCTCTCTGCCGCTGCTCCGGCTCCTTCCCTCTCCGCCTGCTTTCCCTTCCCGTGCGGCTTCGCTCGGCTCCGGGCATCCCACGCCGAGGCACCGGGCCGTGGTCAGCGGCACCGCCGGCCGGGCCCCCCCCGCCTCCCCCGCTGAACCCTCCCCTTCGGCAGTGCCACGTTTCAAAGCAAATCCGGATGGGAAAGGGGTGGCCGGGGGGCCTGGCGAGGGAGGAAAGGCTCCTTCTGGAGCAAATCGCAGGAGGAGGAAATCCATTTCCTTAATTCCTCCCCGCTGGAACCCCCTGCTTTTCTATCCCCCTCTTTTTTTACTGCGAACTCATTGAATGAACGAGTCTCTTCCAGCACTCGAAGCCCTTTCAGTGTCCTTGTGCACGAATATATATTTATTTAAGGGTTTCAAAACCGACCCAGGAGGGCCAGCTGTATCCAAAGCCACATGCAAATGCTGCAAAGTTGGGCTGCAAGTTTTGTACTCGCGTTTTAAAAAGAAAATACCACTGAGGTTGCACGTCTCTCTCGGGGTTTCTCCCTGCAGGTGGTTTTGTTGCATGTTGGGAGCCCTGTCCTGAAGAGGTGGTACCTGGGCTTGCTCCTGTGGTGCTTGTGGTTGATACGGTGCTGTGAGATTTTGAAACGTGATGAACCCCCACCCCGTTGAGGTGGCAGCAGGGAGGGGTTTGTGGTGTTCCTGGGTTTTTTTAATGTCTTTTAATTAAATCTCCCTCGGATGCTGAAGGCAGCAGTTTGCTGCTCTCCCAGCAGACCTCAGGGAGACAACGCTTGCCATGCCACGGTGGCTTCCAGTGCTCCCTGTGCCCGGCAGCATCATCCCTGCCTTCCCCTTGGCATGGGGTTTGGGACAGCTCTTGGTCCTTGTGTGTACTGTGGTTTATTTTTATTTTATTGCTACATTTATTCCTTCTGCTTTCTTTTCCCCTGGAGGAGAAATCAGGCTCTGCTCTTGCCCAGCCTTCCAACCCATCCGTGCCCGTTTGTGCCACCTCTGTGGTGAGTTTTGGAGGCAGCTCTGATCCCTCGCCATGGTGAGGAGGACCTGTCACTGTCCCTTCTCCTCCATCTCCTCCCTGCTTCCCACCCTGCAGCCCAGCTTCCACCTTTCCCAATGCCAGTGGCCACAGCCAAGCTCAGGCTCAGCGGAAAAGGCCGAATCCTGCTCACAATAGGCCGTTTCCTGCAGGGAAGGTTTTTTTGGGAAGACACAAATAAGATATTTAACCTTTTCCCAGGCATCCCTCAGGAGCTGAGTGCTTCCTTGCTCCGGCACCCTGCTCGGCGTGAGGCTGGGGGGCTGCCATGGGTCTCCTGCTCCCCAAGCACAGCACAAGCTACACCTTGAGCATCTTTTTGGGTGCACAACCTTTCCTCATCCAAATGGATTCACCAGGCTGGTAATTCCTCCGAGGCAGGGAGCAGGCACCGGTCATGCTGGGATTTGGTGGTATGAGGGTGCTCCTTGGTGTTAGAGGTGTGTTAGATTTGATTATTCCAGTGCTGTGTGTGTTCCTGAGGATCATAGCATTGCTCAGGGAGGGAAGCCCCGGGCTTGGAGGGAGATTCCCCAGAAAGAGCTGTTCTGAGCTGGGCACTACAAAGTGTTTTTCCTTCCCAGCCAGCCCTAAGCCTTCAGGGTGTGAAAACACACCTGGTGTGCATCTGCCCGGTGCCAGAGAGGGATTTTGCCACGTGTGCTTGGCTGCTGGAGCCCAGAGAGAAAAACCTCCCCCTTTTTTTTTGGTGAAAAACTATTTTGAGTGACTCTGTATGGAAACGCAAAACAGGTGCTTCCCATCCTCATGCAGAAATCACTTTGCATATCTTTTTCCACTCTGCTTTGCAGAAAAACGAAGCCAAGGCCAGGCTGGGTTTAACCTGTGTCCCATCAGGGGTGGCTCCTGTGGATGGTGTCAGGTCGAGTTTGGGGGAGTCTTCACTGATTTTGGAGAAGTTTCTATGTTAGATGGGGATTGCTCTCGTAAGCTCTAAGGTGGGGAAGCTGAGGCTCAGTCTTACGCACGGGGTGATGAAATGAAGTTATAAACCATTGTTTTAGAGGTGGTTCCATGCTCTTGCTGGGCTTTCCCTCGTGTGCAGATCGTGGGACGTGAGTCACGGGCTCCCAAACTCTGGGTTGTGACACTGTCAGAAGAAGGCGGCTGACGAATGAGCTGCTATTTCCAGGCTTCCTGCTAAATATACTTTCCCCTTCCCGGTCCCCTCCGTAGTACTCCAAAAATTAAGGCCTTCCCATTGTTAATGAGGGAAAACAAAACGCGTTCCTGCCTCCCCTGGTCCTTGCCAGATGTGGGAACTGAGGCACTCAGGCGGCGTAAGGGTTGAATAGCTGGGGAAGAGTGGAAAAAGGGAAAAAAAAAAAAAGCAGTATTTAGGTTTACTTTTAAAAAGGGATAAACAGGAGGGAGGGTGAGGCAGTGGAAATCGTGTTGTGCTGGGGGATGAGTTTGTCTGTGGGGGCAGAGGGGCTGCACCGCCCTTGGGAAGGGCTTTTTGTCAAAGCCAGATGTTTACTTTGAAAGGCTTTGGTCCAAAGTTTGGGCTTCAGTTTACATATAGGGCCTGTGTCAATCCATACTGTGGATCAGCAAGTTTGTCTTTCAATAAACTGTCTGGTGGGGGAAAAAGAAACCCAAAGTTGTGAGAAAAGCCTCTGGACAGCATTTTGTCTGTAATTAGTTTGAGTTGTTTTTCAAGCCCTGGAAATATTTTCCCAGCTCTGACTGCAGAAACTCCCCCAGCCTCCCCTGCCAGAGGTTTGGAGCTGCTTCCTTCTTCCAGGGTGGCTTTAACTCAAGCACGACCATGGGGATGGTGGTGTGCCAGGGGGCTCCTGGCTGGGGTGAAGACAAATCCCACTGGAACAAGGCTTTTGAGAAGGGAAATGAGTTCCATGGAATCCTGGAATGGTTCTGGTTGGAAGGGACCCTAAAACTAATCTCATTCCAACCCTCTGCCATGGGCAGGGACATCTTCCACTAGAACAGATTGCTCAGAGCCCTGTCCAACCTGGCCTTGAGCATTTCCAGGGATGGGGCAGCCACAGGCAATCTGGGCAAGCTGTTCCTAGAGTTCATAGAGTGCCCCGGGGACGGATGCTCAAAAATTACCCCTCATTCCTGAAAATATTAATGTTTGAGAGTTGCAGTGGGTAGATTTTGGGAGAGGTGCTAAACTGCCTGGATGTGTGGGCTTAGGCACCTTTTTAAAAGCCACTTGCATGTCTGCACAAGTGGAGCTGGGATTTTGATGTGGAGCGTTTCATGGCAGGTTAAAAACAGCACCTTCTAAAATTGCTGGATGGGGCTCAGAGCACCCTGGTCTATGAAGGGTGTCCCTTCCCATGGCAGGGGGTTGGAACATCATCTTTGAGGTCCCCTCCAACCCAAACCATTCTGGGGTTCTAAAAAAGGATGGGGGGAGCTTTGCTGCTCTGTATTAGGCAGCAGTCTCCAGGCTAGTCAGGGTGTGGATTTTTCCAGTCACCACATTATCAGGGAGTAAAAGCCTGGTGGTAGATAGTAAATGTGTGGTGGTGCTGGGATTGCTTGGCTTTATCTATTGCTCTGCCCCCCAGGGCTGCGAGGTGGATGTGCTGATTTGATTTCTGTCCATGAGGAACAGGCTCATCCCTGTCCAGGCTGATCCAGGCATCTCTGGAACCTCTGGTCTTGGTGGACACATTGAGTTTTGCCTCTTCCCCATCCATCTGCATTTTGGTCCTTGAGTCCTTTGGCTTTAACCACCAGAAAGCCACACACTGCTGTGGATGTGGTTCCTTCTTTGTGGTTGTAGAGAGCTCCCAGGACAACTGCTTCCCAAATTTCCCTGGTTCAGGCACACAGAATCATCAAATCATTAATGCAGGGAAAGCCTTCTGAGGTCATTGAGTCCAACCAATCCCCCAGCACTGCCAAGGCCACCACTGCCCCATGTCCCTAAGTGTCACATCCCTCATGTAAGGTAGGATGAGGAACATCTCCCTCTGCATGGAGGTGCCCTTAATGCAGGTCAGGGAGTGAATGAGAAATTAATATACAGCCTCCGCTATGTGGTCCCTGCTCTGTGTGTCCCGTGCAGGAAAATCCCTCTCCCACCCTCTAAAAAGTTGTGCCAGGAAAGGTTAGATTGGCTATGAGGAATAATTTATTCATTGAAAAGGCATTGGAACGGGCTGCCCAGGGAAGTGGTGGAGTCACCATCCCTGGAAGTGTTCAGAAATTGTGTAGATGGGGCACTTGCAGACATGGTTTTGTGCTGGGCTTGGCAGCACTGGGGGAATGGTTGGACTTTGTGATCTTAGGGGGCTTTTCCAACCTAAATTATTCTATGATTCCACGAATTCTGCCCCTGCCAGCAGCAGTTCGGTGGCAGCTCTGGCTCTCCTCGCTGCCCTGCAGGGCAGAAGCGTGCCCAGCACTTCCTTTCCCATACCAGCCTCTTGTTTCAGAGCAAACAGACAGCGAGTCTTGTGCCTCTGAATAATCCTCACACTGCTCTTCCCGCTCCAAACTTCTGCTTTTCCTGGCTGCCTGTGAAATGCTCAAGGCAGTCTCTAAAGAGTTTTGCCATCCCTGGTGCTCATCCCTCTTTGCCAAGCCAAGGAAACTTGGTTTTTGCCTTGAAGGGGAGCTGGAGGTGGCATTGCTGGAGATCATGGCTCAGGTGTTCCCCGTTTTCCAGGAGGCTTAAGTTGCTCATTCTGGCTACTCAGGGCTGCGTAGCAATGGGTGCTGATGTGGTGAAGGGATATTGGGAGGGTTATGGGGGATTTTGGAGCCTGATGGAAATCAGCTGTGACTTCATTCGAGTCACCTGTCCCTCTGTGCCCACTGGTAAAGGGTTGTGCTGTGAGCAGTGGTCTGACCACTTCCCAGCTGGTTGCAGGAGACAGAAATGCCTTTGGTGGCTGAGAGGAGATTTTCCCTCCGTGTAGATTCTGTGGGATGGGAAGGTTGGATGCTTGGAGTTCAAATTTTGCTGCTGTGGTGTTAGTGAATGGATGCAGGTGTGTGCCTGAGCTCCCCCATCTGTCCCATGGAGCAGAGAGGCTGAATGTCCATGGAAATCAGTCTGTCAGGAGCCTGCCTGCATCCAGGGGGTTACATTTATCTTTGGCTGTTCAAATATTTCACTCAGACTTTAGGAAACAACCTGCTACCCCTCTGTAAGAAAAGGTGGAGGGGTGTTGAGGTGGCTCCAAAGCTGCTCTTGGTGGTTCTTCAGCCCTGCTTCAGGAAACAAAGGCAGGTGTGGAGATGGGACAAAGCATTGCTTGATGCTGGAGTGGATGGAGGAATCTTCCTACCAGGCCCTCTGGAAAAGAAGATAAGGAGAGTCCTTGGAAACTCTGTTGGAGCTGAGCTCTGTGCGGGCATTGCTTCCTAGCCTGGAGATACTCTGGAGTCATTTTCTTGGACTTAGCTCTGGCCTGTGTCCTCTCCAGCAGGTTAGGAGGCTTCACCTGGAGATGATGTCTTGTTCCCAGCTGTTTACAGCAGAGGATGTCAGCCAGGTGCTCGGGGAGCTGTAAATCCATCAGTGCCTGCTGCCGTTGGCACAGCCGTGACACGGCCGCCCATCCCTGCAGCACCACAGCCACCACGGGCTCCGTGCCTTTGTTTCGTGCCCTGTGCCAGCCTGTGGCAAGGTTTGGATGTAAACTCCAGGTCCTGGATGCGCTGTACAGCTCTGGGATGAAGCAACTTGGCTTTCCCAGCCAGCAAGGTCTGTAGGAGCCAGAAGTGTCTCCCTCAGCCAGCTTGAGGCCAGGCGATGCACTTTTTCCATTCCCACCCCAAGCTCTGCCCGTGGTCTCCATCTCCTGCATCTACTCCTCCACAAGCAGAGCACAACATGTGGGATTTCCTTTATTTTTTTTAAGTGGAAAAAGCAATAAAATCCCCAAACATCACGAAAACACGCCGTGGGAGTTTGCCTGTCCCCGAGCTGGGGCTGCCTGCGCCGGTTGCTCAATGCTGGTGGTGGCAGGATGGGAACGCTTGGCAAGATCCCCCTGCCCCCCCACAAGCTGTGGAGCAATTTCCAGCTGGGATTTTTAACAGCCTGCAGCTCTGAAGCAGTGGCAGCCATGTCTGTGTGAAACGCGGCGCGTCTCCATCGGCGTTCGGCAGGCACTGGGTTTTTTGGGGCTGGTTGTGTTTGAGGGTGGGTGCTTGTGGGTAGTCGGAGGGTTGGCTGGGAGCCATTGGGAAGGGAAAATCTGGTGACCTGCTGGCACTGTGGGGTTGGATGTCTGTGCACTGCGTTTTGCTGTGGCCCCAGCTCGAGGGTACTTTGGCCATGGAGCTGCAGTTTTGGGGCATCCTGTGGGGTGGGTGCTCTGCCCCGTTCTCACAAAGCCTCCTACTTTGCTGCTCGGGAGGATCATTCTTTTGAATTAAATGGAATTTAGTCACTGGCCACCTCTCTGGTTGCCAGTGACAGGACCTGAGGGAACAGCTGGAGCTGTGTCAGGGAAGGTTTAGCTTGAATATTTGTAAAAGGTTCTTCCCGGAGAGTGGCTGGGCACTGGAACAGCTCCCCAGGGAAAGGTCACGGCCCCAGGCCTGACAGAGCTCAAAAGGGTTTTGACAGCGCTCTCAGGCACAGGGTGGGATTGTTGGGGTGTTCTGTGCAGGGCCAGGAGTTGGACTTCAGTGGTCCTTTTGGGTCCTTCTGGCTCAGGATATTCCATGATTCAATTCTATGATTCAGTAAATGAAGAATGAGCAGCACAGCTCTGGGTTTCAGGTGTCCTGATGTTTCATCCCAGGCTTTTTTTTTCTCCTTTTGGACGTGCATCTGGGACCTTGTGGGAGACCAGTGCGAGGTTCAGTGTTTCTGCAAGTGAAGCTGGTGATGGCACATCTCCCTGGATGATTTGCCTTTCCCATTGTGGCAGGAAAAAAAATGGGTCCAGAGGAATGGATTTGATAACTGATTTGCTTTTTCTGCCTTCTTGTGTGTGTTTGACAGGTCACAGCCAAGACTGCCTTCCTGTTCATCTTACCTCAGTATAATGTTAGTGTGCCTACAGCAGGTGAGAGGCGCCTCTGCTCCACGTGTCCCAAGGGGAGGTTGAGTCTGGTCTGCCCCAAATCCTCACTGGCCTGGGCTCACCCTCTCCTGATCAACTGTCCAGGCCCTTGTCTGGTACTAAAGGAGATGTCAAAAATAAGATATTCTGGGAAGAAGCAAAGTTTGAGTGGCTCAGAGCACTCTGGTCACGTCTGCCAGCCCTCATGCTGCCAGCGTTGGGAAGAAAAGTTTTCCAGGGAGTCTGGGGGGCTTCCTCTCTCTTTCTGCCATGGCCAGGCCACTCAGTGCTCCCTTCAGGGTGAGGATCCTGCTCCAAGCCTGCTCAGGCAGGGTACAACTGTGTGACTGCCTGCCTGGAGCAGCTTCTTGTCCCCCCACACGACGAGCAGGAGGGATTTACCTCTTTGCTAAGCAGCAGGGGCTGTGCATGTCATCCCTGTCCTGCTAATTTTTGGGGACGGCACCTGGAGAGGAGGGTGTGGAGATGCACGTGGTGCACAGCATCCCTGCTCCAGGCAGGTTCAGATTCACAGGGAGTAATTCCAGGAGGCTCTGAGCTGGTGCAGCTCGGAACCAGACGGCCCAGAGGAGGTGTCCCAGCTCCCAGCCAGGAGGCTCAGCCCCTGCTCCTATTCCGGCTGCTGGTTGCTGCCTTCCTGGCTCAGAGCCCCTGTGGGTCTGGCAGGGATCTGGGCACTGGCGTGGAGACAGCAGGAGGGTGGTTTGGGTAAAGCCCTGGGCTCGGGATGAGCCAAACGCCTGGGGCACAGAGCCTGGCCTGGTGGCAGAGAACTGCAGTTAATTGGGAGTGTTTGAGCAATCATCCACGGAACGAGCGGGGTGTTGGGATTAGCGGAGCCGCAATGAGGCAGACACGCGGAAGATAAAAGCTCTGCCCTTAAAAGCTTTGAACGTTATGGCTGAAGGAATCATCCAGCCTCCAGATTAACTTGTGGTCCCTGCTCCCCTGTGGCATAGTCCGGACAACTTCCGCTGCTGGTTTTTAAGGGATTTATTCTTTCCTGAGACCAGAAGTCCCAGCGGGCACAGAAACACCTCCCCAGGACCAGGTATCGGGGTATCGATATAGGGCATGAGCTGGTGGGGACAGAGACTTTAGTGCTTATTGGGAGGAATCTAAATTTTCCCAAGGCTTTTCCACATCCCTCACAGCTCCTGCTAGAGCTTCTGAGGTGTCCTGGAGAGAAGAAGCCGAGCACACGTAAATGATACTGTTTTCTTTGGCCTTGCAATTCTGTCTTTTACCTTGCTCTGGGATACAGGCACCATTTTTACCTCTGGGTCTGCACAGCACTGGGGGCTCCTAAGGACAGGGCGTTTTCATATCTTTGTGCCAGGTGTTTTCATAAATCCCATTCAGATCTTAGAAATCTGGAATGAAGCTTTGTTTAGAGTAAAAAGGGCTGCTGACAGAGCAGTCTCTTCCCAGCACTGATCTCAGGAGAGGACGGATAGGATCAGGATGAGCAGCCAGGGGTGGGCTGAGCTTCATGTGAGGGTATTTCCTGCAGCATTCCCAACTCTGCTTCTTCCCGTAAGCTTCAGGGCTGCAAATAGTCACCTAAATGCAGATGATGCCTGGGGTATTTTGGGTGCTGTTGGGTCTCCTGTTGCTCCAGAAGAGCACAGTCTCCCGTGGGTCCTATTTCTCATCCACCAGCCCTGTGCTGCTGCCTCAGATCTCTGAATAGCACAAGGCATCTCAATTTAGGCAGCTGAATCCTGCTCCAGCAGTTTCCAGGGAGGCGTGGGAGATCTTGAAGGAGTGTTGAATCATAACTGAGGGGGTGGAAATCTTATCCCAAGCCATGATGTTCCTAGTGGGGCATCCCTGATCCCATCACCTGCTTCAGCCTCCCCGGTGTTCATCCCTCCAGGTGATAAATTCCCATCTCCACAGCTGAGCTGTCCCCCATAGCAGGGGGAAGCTTTAGGTGTCCCCAGTGTCCCCTCCCTTGAGGTGTGTTAGTGTTAGAGGGGAACCACCCACCTCTGCCAGGAACTAACCCCAAACAGAGCCCTTTTTCCCAGCCACTGGCATAATCATAACCTCTCTCTGGCATCCCCATCCAAGCTGCTCCCCACTAAGCCCTTACCTGGAAATCCTTTGAGCCATGGGGCTCTGACCCACCCTTTGGTCTCTTTGCAGATGGGGAGCTGGTCCAGTATCACTATGGGCTGAAGGATCTGGTCACCATCCTCTTCTACATCTTCATCGCCATCATCCTGCACGCGGTGGTGCAGGAGTACGCCCTGGACGTGAGCGCCATTCCCTGTCTCGTGCCCTCTAATTACCTCAGATCACTCAAATCCCATGGAGGGGTGTGGTCCTGCTGCAGTTAAATGCTGTTCTGGGAGTGGGCTGGTAGTTAAGGTGGTGATGAGTGAGCCTTCATCCCTGGAGGGCGCTTGGGATGAGGATGAGGATGAGGAGAGAGAGAGAGTTGATGGTGGCTCATGTTTTCTTGTTCTTTCTCGCTCCCTCTGCTCCTTCCCAGAAAATCAACAGGCGTCTGCATCTCTCCAAGGTCAAACACAGCAAGTTCAATGAGTCGGGGCAGCTGGTCGCCTTCCACCTCACCTCTGTCATCTGGTGCTTGTACGTCGTGGTGACGGTAAGGCTCGGGGCTGGCTGGGATTTGGGTTCCCAGGGGGAAATGTTGGGTTCTGGAGTACAAAATCCCACTGGCAGCAGAGTCCCCAGCCAGCTCCTGGGCCAAAACAGGCACATTTCAGTCAGTTTAGCTTTCAGCTGTGGTGGATCTTTCCAGCCACTGAATGAGGGCAGTTTTGGGAGATCCTCCTTCTGTATTGTACAAGGCACAGGCAAATGGGCTGTGAAATGTTTTTGGAGCTGGGCCCCAGAAATCCTGTTTGGCCCTGTCATCTCCATCCTCTGCTCCAGGACCTGTTGTCTTTCTTAGCTTCTCATTTTCCTCCTTATTTACATTCAGTGCCTTGAGGTTTTGGGGTCCCTTTTGCAGGATCATGGGGCTAATGGGCAGGATTTTGGGACCACTCCTTGAGGTTCCTTCCTTGGCAAGTTGATGGCGAGGGGATCTTTGAAAACAGGGAAACCACACTGTTCCTTGGGGATGTGTCAACCCAAAGAATTCAGAGGGAGAACTGTCATTTTGGGGAGGAAGGGGGAGGGAAGAACAGGCGGTGTGGGAGAGATCTGACTGTTTTGGCAGTGTGAAGTGATGGTGCTTTGCTACCTGCAGCCACTGGGGTCCAGCTGCGGTCTCCAGTGGCTCTGGGGTTGGATCCTTGGGGACAGATCCCTTCCTCACTGCCTGGAGGGTCCCTTCCCTTAGGAAACCACTTTTCCCTTCAAGGCCAGCATTTCTAGAGATTTGCTGGCACTGCCTCTGCCCCACCGGGCTCTGAGGAGGGAGACTGCGGCAAAACAGTTGATGCTGCTGGTTTTGGGCTCCTCTTGCCCTGTGCCAGACCCATCCCTCAGCAGCTGCAGGGCTGGAGCCTCCTGTGCAGCCCACATTGCTGTGATGTGCTCCCCAAACACCCCAGTGAGCAGAGCAGGTCACCCTTGTGCTTCCCTGGCTTTCCCCAACCAAAAAAAATGGGCTTGGGGCAGACAGGGAATGGATGATGGTGACTGGGCAGAGCAAATTTCCCATGCCAGCATCTCCTTGCAAAGGCCAGGGCAGCATCTGTGTGGCAGGAGTGAGAAGGGAGTCCCATCCTGTAAGGCAAGAAGTGGAAAATGAAACTATCCAATTCATACCCAGTTATTTTTGTTGGTGTTTTCTGTTCCTCTTTCTCTTCAGAAGCACTTCTTGTTGCTGAAGTGCTGCTGGGGCTGGAAATGCCAGTGGGGAGGAAGCCTCTGGACCATGCACACGGCTCCTTGAGCTGTGCTACAGGAATCTCACCCCTACACCTCTAGTGCATTCCAAACCCCAAAATATTCTCTCCTGAACTTGGGACCCTCTGTGCAACTGAGCATGCAGCCTTCAGCCCCCAAAAACAAGGGGCCTGGTGAAATATTAAAGGGGTGCTAGAGAGCCACAGATGCAGAGCTCAGCCTTGGCCCTCACAGGGAATGTTTTTTTCTGCAGTCTGTGACGGGGCTCGGGTGTCATCCCCAGTTCCTTGTTTCACTGTACTATCAGCCCACCCTCTCAGAACCTGTTTTGTTTTGCTGAAGCCTTGCCTCTCTTCTCTTTTTCAGGAAGGATACATTTCAAACCCCCGGAGTCTGTGGGAAAACTACCCTCATGTTTATCTGCCGTAAGCACTCGTGGGGGCATTTTGTTCTGGGGCTGGCCACTTCCTTCCTCTCCACAGTTTTGCCTGCTGGGAGTGGGGTGCTGACAGCACAGCACCCTCTGCATGCACCCTGCTGCAAGGATGCTGCAGTGAGACCATGGGGAATGGGGGTTATCTCTTTTGTGAGCCTGGGTAAGGTGTTCCAGAAGGTTTCCTCCGTGAGGAAGGCCCTGTGGGCTTGGTTACTCATCCTGGCTGTTTCCTGCAGCACCTTGGGAAGGTCTCTGCTGTTCATTTTTCACAGCAGAAATGTAGTGGGGGATGATCCTCCCTTCTTGGGGTTTTACAAAAATGAGGTTTTCTGAGAGCACAGAGACCACAGCACAAGAGTCTGGATAAACTCCATGTGCGGCTCTCTCAGCTCAGCAAATAATTTCAGCCCTGAAATGATTTCTCCTAAATCCCATGGCTCCAAAACAGTGAAGGGATTGCCCAATGCTGCCCTGGCACTCGGCTTCCTGGGGTCTTGTCATGGCCTGAGCTCATGGCCTGGGCTGGCTCACGTGGCTCCTCCCTGCATTTCAGGTACCAGGTGAAGTTTTTCTACCTGTGCCAGCTGGCATACTGGCTGCACGCCCTGCCCGAGCTCTACTTCCAGAAAGTCCGCAAGGTGAGAGCCAGGCGGAGGTTTTGGGAGAGGGAGCTCTGGGAGAGGGCGGATGGAAAGGGCTGGGAGGTTGATCTGGCTTCTCTGCCCCTGCCAGGAGGAGATCCCACGGCAGCTGCGCTGCATCGCGCTCTACCTGCTGCACATCGCCAGCGCCTACCTGCTCAAGTGAGTCACCTGCCCCAGCACCCCCTCCCGCACCAGGGATGGGGCTGGGCAGCTCCTTTTGCACTGGCAGTCACCTGGGAATCCTCAGCGGGGTGAGGGGTTTAGAGGGAATAAATGGGATTGTTTCAGTGGAGAGCGACTTTGTACCTAGGCAGGTGTGTAGGACAAGGGGGATGGTTTTAAACTAAAAGAGAGGTTTGGATACTGGGAAGAAATTCTTGGCTGTGAGGGTGGTGAGGCACTTGGCACAGGTTGCCCAGAGGGTTTCGCCATTCCTGGAAGTGTTCAAGACCAGTCTGGATGGGGATTGGAGCAACCTTGGATAGATGAAGATGTCCAGGGCAGGGGGTGGGAAGGAGAGGATCTTTAAGGTCCCTTCTCACCCAAACCATTCTCTGATAAGAGCAGAGCAGCCTTGCCAGCCATAGGGTTTTGTGTTGAATGCATTTCAGCTCTGCTACTGTTTTGGGCTGTGTTGATGGTTTGGGGGCAGGAATTTCCCCCATTGCAGTCCTACCCCCACTGCTGCAGAAGGGTCTGGCTTTGGGCTGGTGCTGCAGCTCATGGACAGCAGGGTTGAGCCTGTAGCTGGATTTGAAGGATGTAAGTTGAAGGATGAAGGTTGAAGAATGAAGGTTGACCAGCCCAGTGATGCTTTTTTCTTCCTCTTCCCTCCCAGCTTAACCCGCCTGGGGCTGATCCTCTTGCTGTTGCAGTACTTGGCTGAGTTCTTCTTCCACATGGCGCGGCTGGTTTACTTCACGGACGAGAACAACGAGAAGCTGTAAGCAGGGGAGCTGCCTGGGGCTCCCGTCTTCCTTCGGAGCCTGGGAGAGCCTGGATTTCTCTCTCACCTCCTGGGCCGACCCTGGGGCTGCTCCTGCCCACACCTCTGCTTGCCCTCCTGCAGGTTTAACGTCTGGGCTGTCGTGTTCGTGGTCACCAGGCTCTTCACCCTCACCTTGTACATCCTGGTCATCGGCTTCGGGCTGCCGCGGGTGGAGAGCCAGGCCCTGGACCCCGAGAGAGGGAACTTCTTCAGCTTCCTCTTCAACAATATTCTCTTCAGGTAGGAATGTCTCCTGTGCCTTCCTTGGCTGTGTTACCCCAGCGCGGGTTTTGCCGAGTTTGGAAATCATGGAATCCCAGAATGGTTTGGGTTGGAAGGGACCTTAAAGATCATCTTGTTCTAACCCCTGCTGTGGGCATGGGTACCATCACTAGACCAGGCTGCTCCAACCTCCATCCAAATGGGATCCAGGCAGTGGGGATCTCATCTTGGTTCCATTTAGGGAAGGTCTTAGCAAGCTGAAGGGGCTGTGAAGGAAGCTAGGAGGGGTTTAAAGGCTACACAGAGCCACAAAGAAGGGGAAAAGCCAGGAAATAAACTGTTAATCAAGTGAAGTTATAAAGTGCAAGCCTATCTTGGAGAAAGGCTTGCAGGCTTTCCCTGTTGTACCTGTAAGTGCATTCACACAGGTGTGGTCAGGGAAAAGGCATTTTCCCTTCTGCCTGGACGTGTTTTGCTGCCCGTTGGTGTGGGAAGCAGAGGGTGGGATGGGCTCCTCATGCCTTGCATTCAAGACTGGGAGCCATTCTCACCCTTGCAGCAGCTGTGGGTTTAGTTCAGAATTTGCTAGGCGTGGTCACTCCCAAGCTTTATGAAGCCAAGGACTGCTGGCATACCTGAGGACTTGAGGGACTTTCCTACCTCCCTTCCACGTTTTAGAGGTACAGATCACCTGAGGACATCGTACCTTGACTGTGCCACGTTGAAGGGACCTTAGTGCTGGTTGAGATGATCCTGTTCATCCCTTCCTGCCCTAAAGCTGAAGGACTCAGTGGGCACCTGAGGGCTTTATGGTGTGGAGGAAAAGGAAAGTGGCTGCCCTGGGCTTGGGGGTGGCAGAAAGCTGGGATGGTGACTGGAGGGACGGCACTTGCCATGCGGGGGGACCTCGGCCACCAGCCCTGGTGAGGGGGGGACGGCTGGGCTGGGGGTGGCCTCGCTGCTGTGTTCTCAGCCTGCCTCTTCTCCGCCCCTGGCAGAATGAGTGTGCTGCTGTTGGTGTGCCTCTTCCAGGCCTCGGTGATGTGGCGCTTCATCCACTTCCAGCTGCGGCGCTGGAGGGAGTACTGGAACGAGCAGAGCAGTCGGAAGCGAGCCGCCGCCGCCGGCACCAAGCAGCAAACCAAGCTGCTCAAGAGGGACTTGGGTGAGTGCTGCAAGGGTGGCACCGTGGGGGCATCAGTCCTGTGGGTCAGCATCCCCCAGCAGCCTGCTGCCTGTGCAGGGCGTCCCCAGCAGTGTCCTGATGTCGTGGCGGTCCCCTCATGTCTGTGGGCCGGTCCTGAGAGGAAAAAGGGTTTAGCTTGTGCAAGGGACCAAGTTTGTTTCTCCACAGAATCACAGAATGGTTTAGGTTGGACAAGACCTCTGAGATCATGGAGTCCAACCTTTGACCAGCCACTACCGTGGCAACCTGACGAGAGCACTGAGTGCCACGTCCAGTCATTCTTTGGACACTTCCAGGGGTGGTGACTCCAAGCCTCCCTGAGCAGCCTATTCCATTATTTAATCACCCTTTCTGTGAGAAAATTCCTTCTGATGTCTAATCTGAACCTCCCTCGTGGCAGCTTGAGGCCATTTCCTCTTCTGTCCCTGTTCCCTGGGAGCAGAGCCTGACCTGGCTGCCCCCTCCTGTCAGGGAGGTGAGGCGAGCGAGAAGGTCCCTCCTGAGCCTCTTTTTCTCCAGATTAAACACCCCCAGCTCCCTCAGATTACCCTCTAGACCCCTCACAGCTTTGCTGCCCTCTGTTGCCGTCCCCAGGTTACCATGAAAACGGGGTGGTGAAAGCGGAGAACGGAACCTCACCTCGCACCAAGAAGCTCAAGTCTCCGTAGAAGCTGAGGGTTGTCTCCTGGGGAGGAGGGCGAGATACCAGGACTGAGCAGCCCCTCCTCCTGCTCCTCATGAGCGGCGTCTTGAAAGGCTCGGAATCATCTTCCCAAGGTGTCTCTCGCTCTCCTCCCTTCCTTTCTTGCTCTCGTGAACTGTTTGCAATAAAACCAAAAAGGCCCCTTTCCCCTTCTCCCATCCCCCTCATAGGAACCTTTTCCAGCCCTCCTGGTTTTGCCTTCCTGTTTGGTCGTAAACCAATTTTTTTTTTTTCCTTTTCTAATTTAGTGTTGGGTTATTTTGGTTAATGGTTACAGATGTATCGTAGATGGTTCCAAACAATCCTTTTTTCTCCTACAGCACGTTCCTCCCCTCCCTTCATGGTGCTTGCCTGAGCCCCTGGGACAGGGCCACGACAGCTTGGAGGCACCAAATGTGTGTTATAGGATCAGGTTCCTGGGGGAATGTGCTGGGGCTGTGAGATCTGAGGCTCAGGGGTGCTCTCAGGTGAGATGGGGCACACCTGGCCAGCGCTTGGCAGGATGGTGATGCTGCAAAGAGAGACCAGGGTCTGATGGAGGAAGCTCAACCCTGTCTTGTCTCATGGTGGACGTCTGGTTAACCGGGGTTTTCTGATCCCTGGTTTTGAGAATTTTGGAGAGCTGGGCAGCAGAGAAGGGAGAGAACTTCCCTCTTCATATGGAAGGTCCACCTCCCAGCCTTTGCTTGCCCCAGCTGGGTTTCTCTTGGCTGCCCCATGGTTGTTCTTTGGCCTCCCAGCCCCAAGAGCTGAGCCCGGGGCTCTGCAGCTCTCAGTGTTTTGTTATGGGGCAGCAGCACCCTCAGGTCCATGTTGAATCCTTGAGTCCTGCCCCGCTCTGAGTGCTGGCCTGGCTCCTGTCAGCCCAGGCCCTTTGCCAGCTTGCCTGTGCCTCGTGGACCTGGTGCTCTTGTGGCTCCTGACCACATCCAGGTGACAAACTGGTTGCTGCAAAGGGTTTTGGCATCAGTGGGACTGTGCCCCTCGTGCTGTCACCTCAGCCTTCCTCGTCCCTTCCGTACCAGTCCAGCCGTGCCATCGGCAGCCACCAGCTTCACTCTTCGTTTCCAAAGGATACAGCGCTTGTATCCACACAAGGTGCTATCAAATCCAGGGTTTCTTCCAAAAATCCTAGCCCCTTCATCCCTTTCTGAACTGTGAATGAGATGACAGGGAAGGAAGGGGAAGGAGGCCGGGGCTGCAAGGAGCAGCTTGCATTTTAGGAAAAGCCTGGCTTGTGACGTGTAGCTGTTGGCAGATGGAGGTGTCTCAAATCTACCTCAGAGGCCATCTGTTGCTGCAGACCACTTTCCCCTCTTGCTCCTGCCTGCTGCCACCTCCACGTGCTGGCAGGAGATTTTGTGGAAAGCCACATCCCATCGGCTTGATCCCTCACTGACTCTGCTGGGGAGCAGCATCTGGTTGGGGTTTCGTGGGTCAGTGCCATCTCACTGGGCTTCTTTTTGGGGTGCCACACTTCGGGCTGGGTGTGGCAGGTGAGCAGTAGTGGCACCTCTGTCCCCACGCTGTCCTCCGGGGCGGTTCCTGAGCTGGGCTTTGCTGTTGGTGCCTCTTGTGCAGCGAAGTCGGCCGTAGCTTTAGTTCTGCTTCGCCACGGCAGGAACGGGGCACTCGTGCTGTGTTCCCTTGGCTGGGTGAGGAGAGGGACGCAGAGCTGGGCTGCCCTTCCACGTGCAGCCCAGGATTGATCCTTGCCGTGCCCCCTGCTCAGCCCTTTGGGCAGCTGAACTCCGGCTCTCTCCGAGTGCAATTCCAGCTTGAGGCTGGTGCCGTTGTCCTTCGCGCCAGTGGTGTTTTGAGGAACGGGTGACAGTTGATTTTCTGCCCCTCTTTGAGTTGAGTTGGGTTTTTTTCCTGTTTATCTGGGTGTGTTTTGTCCTTTCCTCCCCCTTGTTGAGGAGGCTCTGGAGGGAGAAAACGTGCAGGGATATGAGGACAGCTGGTCAAATTGCACTTGTCCCTCAATCCCCACAATGTTTTAGTGTCAAGTGAGAGATTCTGGCAGGAGAGGGCTTTCCCTTTTCCAGGAGAGCTTGGGAAGGAGGCTGGAGCAGAGCCCTTGGTGGTACCTTGCCATTGCTCCTTGTAGCCTGTGCTGGGAGGATAAATCACTTTTTGGCTTAGAGGCAGCGACAGGACCTGCGGTGCTGCGTGATCGGGGGAAAAAGCTTTATGCTGGGGAGGACATGGAAAAGGTCTAGTGTGAGAGGTTTTTCCTTTCTCCTGCCTCATCCCAACCCTTGCCATCCCCTGCCAGTGCCCTCCAGGAGCGACTGCTGGCTGGCACCTTCCCAGAGCCTCGGCCAGGCCTTTCTGCAGCACCGGTGCCTCGCAGCAGCCGAGCTGCTGACTCTGTTAACGGGTGACACACAGAGTCCCCCAAAAACCCGGCTGCTGAATGATTCCTCCTCCTGCCTGCTTGGCTTCAGGCAGCTTTTCCACTTGCACAATCCTGTCTCTTCCTACAGTAGCTGGCAATGCTTTGTATCCCAAGTGCCTTATGTTGTAGCACTGTAGCAGTAGCTGAACACCCTCCCTCGTTACTAGGTATGTACAACATATGCTACATTTACGTGTTTTTCATTTTCTTTTTGATAGAGCTACCGGGAAAAGGGACATTCGCTTTTGAAGCATTTCCATGTGTTCTTTTTATGGTTTTGGTTTTTTAAACCTATGGATGATGGGGCTTTTTTTTTTTTTTTTTTGCCCTTCCCTATATTTAGTCCTCAGAAATTTCCATCCTTCTGTTAGACCCAAACCTGGCAGGTTGGCTGTTTTTGAGCTGAGCCTTTGTTGTGAGGCAATATCCGCTGTCATCCTGGAGGTTTGCAATTCCCTCTCCATCAGAGGGGCTGCCATGGGCTGCTCCTATCTCTGTGTTGTAGTGCAAGCACAATCCCTGGGCTGCAAGCCCGCAGTAACTGCTCCTGTGTCCCTGTCATTTCTCAGCAGATCCAGCCTTCCTTTCAGCCCAAAGAGCTTTTTCTTGGAGCGTTTCCATTGCAAGCCCTTAGTGGTCTGTCCTTGGCCGCTCTGCCTATGAAATGCCACGAGCTCACTTCCCTTAGTGGGTGCTCTTCTCATGCCCCATCTTGTCAAGCCCTGTGTCATCTGCAGAAAACATCGTGGAATCGTTGGGTGAGGTTGGAAAACACCTCCAAACTCATCAAAGTCCAGCTTTTAATCCAACACCAAGATCCAACCCCGAACAGGAGCTCTTGTCCACCACAGCGCAGAAGGTGATGGAGATTATCCAAAACTTCCAGTGGGACACAATTCCTTGCACCCTTTCCATGGGCTTGAGGCTGCTTTAGTAGTCTGTGTCTGTTATCCAGCCTAAGGAGGTCAGGAATTGAGTAGCCTGTGGTTTTTGGGGTGAAGTGTAGTGTTTTCCTGTCCTAGCCTAGAAGAGCTGTGAAATACCAGCACCAGTTCTCTCTTCTTGTCTTAGGTAGTTGGAGAATGGGCTTGGGAAGAGAAAGGGGTGGAGGAAGAACAGATGTAGCATTTCACATACAATTTTTGAGTGACTCTTACGTTATGGGGCATTACAGTCGCGTTTTGTCTTGTTGTTGTTTAGGATTCTTTCTTACTCATCGTGTTTGGGTTAGTAGTAGCCAAATTCCAGTTCCCCTGTAGGTCCCCTTACCCTCAACTCAATGTTTTAAAAGGTATTTTTGGTAGGCTTCCTAGTAGGAGGGAAGAGAGGCCACTCTGGGATGTCTCTGCCTTGCCTCCAAGTGACTCTGGAAGCTTGAAGCCACCCTGCCTTTGCTGCAGTGCCTGGGCATTTACAGCAGCCTCAGGCTCTTGCCTTTGGTAGATGGACCCCAAATTGTGTCAACAGTGGATGGAGATGATGGGGTTTGATTTGCAGCCTTCCAGGAAACTTCATGGGGCATGAAAGGTTGGTTCAGCAGGTTTCCTGCCCAGAAGTGAAGTATGTTCCTCCCTCTCGGGGCTGCGTGTGGAGTTTTTCTGGGAAGAATGGCTGTTGGAAAAGCCAGGCAGAGGTGTGCAGTTTTTCCTCGAAAATGTTGAACTCAACTGATCGAACTTCAGCGAAGGAACTTGAGGAAATTTTCTGTTCTTCCATATTTATGCTTTAGTGCAAATTTCCTGGTTTTGGAGGGGGTGGGGGGAATTAACAGTCTCTGGTATTTTTTCCTGTTTGTTTCATTCTTCCTGTCACTTCAGTTTTTGTACGGATTTTGTTCGTTGTTGTTTGTTGTTCAGTGACTTTTGTGATAAACTCAGCAGAAGTATTTTTCTGAAATAAATAAATAAAAGGCATAGATTCTTCCAGTGCTGTTTCTGCTGATGCTTTATTATTGCTAAGCTGTGCATGTGGCAGGGGCACCTTCCACTGTCCCAGTTTGCTCCAAGCCCCATCCAACCTGGCCTTGGACACTTCCAGGGATCCAGGGGCAGCCACAGCTTCTCTGGGCAGCCTGTGCCAGGGCCTCCCCACCCTCACAGGGAAGAATTTTTTCCCCAATATTCAATCTAAATCTACTCTCTCCAGTTTAAAGCCATTCCCCCTTGTCCTGTCACCCCAAACCCTTTCAGCTGGGATTCATCTTCCCACATTTCCCATGTCCACAGCACGGGCAGCTGCTCCAGAGTTCATTATTCGTGACTGCTTTCATCAGAGGGAGTGGAGGATGAGGGTATTTGTAGGAGATGATTTACCTGATGTGGTTTAGGCACATGTTTTTGGTGAGCTATATTGTGTATTTTGTGCAGCTGGCCCCAGGCACACGACATCATTTGGCTGAGGGTTAGGTTACAGTTTCGTAGCCTGTGCAGAAAATAGGTTCTGTCTTTCCACATCTCCAGTAATTTCATCTCTAAGTTCTTGGTCTCTTGAAATCCGAGGTGGACCAGAGATCCCTGGAGTGATCCTTGGTCAGGGTGAGCAGCAGCACAAAACAGGCCCAGAAGGGAAGAGCAGTGACCTTTCCAAACAAGGGGAGACAGGAGCGAGCTGGCACGTGGAGACCCTCAGCTGTCTGAGGGGAAGTGGGAATGCACAGCACAAAAACCGATTTAAAGCAGCATTTCGTTCCAAAGAGCTTTGTTCTCTGTGTGCCTGACAGCTGCCTTTTGTGAGTGCTCCATGGCAACACCTGGCAGGTGTCACTTGGGGTGAGAAGGCTCCTGCCACGTTTCCTTCATGGGGAAGATGAGAAATGCAGCTCTGAGAAGAGCACGAGTGTCATAACTCCATTGCTATGCCAACTGCCTGCGTTCCCCTTTCCTTGGAGACCTGTCTGGTGTGATGACAGGTGGGTAAGGTGGGTTTAGATGGGATCTCAGTCCTGAAACCATTCCCCCAACTTGTTAAAAAATGCAGAGCTGCTGTCAGCAGGTTTGTGCCCAGACCCCTGTTACCTCCAGGTAACTGAACTCACCACCCTATTTTGAGTAGTCCCAGGATCACACTTCGTGGGTTTTCCCCCCACCCTTATTTTAATCCTTAGCTATTCCAGCCATTCTATTTAAAACAGACTTTTTAACACTTTTATAGCAACTACATTTTTATTGCAATTTTAATAACAATTTAAACTGGCAGTCTTCTCTACTTGAAGGTGAAAGGCCCATCTGAGAGAAACCTGGAGTGGTTTTCACTCCAGGCTCCGGAGAGCTTTAGCTCTCTGAAGTACTGCACTAAAAGGTTGAGAAAACAACAGAAGAACCTGACTTTGGTTCTCAGAATTTTTTTTTTTCTCCTGTAAGTTTCATTTCAACATCCAGCAGTTGTGAGGTTGAGTTTGCTGGTGGCTAAAAGGGCAGGGAGAGGTTGGGAAGGAAAAAAAGTTAAAGTGAGGGTGGAATCAGTTGGGTCTGTGAAAGGGGGAGAGAGTGAAGCAATGGTGAAAACCAGAACATCCTTTTTCAAGTACAATGTCTTCAAGTCAGCTGAGAATTCAATTGCTGCTCCTGTCCTTCGGCTTCTGGGAAAAGATTACTAGGGAAGGCTAGAAGGAAGTCACGGTAGTTTACCTTGTCTTCTCCACAGGAACAGTAGTCAATCAGCTGTGGGGACAAAAAACACAGCAAACACCATAAAGAGTTGGAAAAAGCTGCAAAATTTGGGTTATTTTTAGGGGAAAGTGCCCAGAGGTTCTCCTTGTGGGACAGAGCAGGAGATCGTATTCCCCCATGTGGGTTCCCCCATCCTGGTAGTCCTGAATCACAGGTAAACTTAGAATTATAGAACCATTAAGGATGGAAAAGACCTGCAAGATCATCAAGTCCAACCTTTAGATCATCGAGTCCAGCTATTCAAGGGTTCGACTTGATGATCTAAAGGTTGGACTCGATGATCTAAAGGTGCAAGTCCAACCTTGAATGCCTACAGATGACACTAATCTATGCAAGGAGGAGAATTACAGTGTTTGAGTTTAATCCTGATTTCCTTCTGGGCCTCACCAGAGTGGCAACACAGCCACAAACATACAAAGCATGGCCACAGACTGAGATGGGCCACAGGAAACCTTGCAGAAATCCCTGCCAAAAGTGGGGTGGGGGCAGTGTATGTGAACAGTTACTGTCCCCTGGTGTCACTTTGGTGTGTGCACATGGCATGAAGGGGAGACACAGATAATTGAGCTCGGTGACAGCCCCACTAATGAACCAGTCCTGGTGTCCCGTGCCTGACCCTGCATTGTGTTACAGAGCCACAGCCTTTGTGTGCTTCAGGGGAAGAAAGAAGGCTTTTGTTTCTTTAATTGCATAACTAATCTCTTTCTGACACCCAGCGAGATGGAAAAGGTCTAATATCACAATTCCTTGAAAGGATTCTTCTTCCCCTTGTCGCCTGGAGACAGATTCACTGGGGTTTGCCCTGTGACTGACAGCTGTGCTCCTCTCCAAGCACTGAACTCTCTGCCATATGTTTAATTTATAGCCCTGCCATGCTTCCCAGGGCTCTGGGAAGATTAAGATTTCAGGAGAGAAGATGGATGCTTTTAGTGCATAGGTCCTAGACTGGGACTCAAACGTGGGAGTTTATCTTCAGCTGTCACAGGTTCTCCACATAATTTTAGGAATGTCACTTCTCTCCCATTCTCAGAGTGGAGCAGGGACTGTCACCACTCTGTAAATTCCTCAGGGCAGAGTGAGCTCTGATACAGCAAAGCCCTGGGTGCTGGTCAGGGCCTTTGTTCATCCCACATTCAGACACAAACCCCCTGCCCGTGCACCTTTCTTACCATGGCTGTGATGCTCACAATTGGCTGCTCTAGAAAAGTTTTTATTTTAGCAAGGGAAATTCTCCCTCTGGATTTTAGATTTCTCTAAAGTCTGAGTCCCCCTTTATTGGCCACTATCACATGATGCTGAGGAAACATCCTTGCCAGTCATACTCCTGAAAGGATCCTCCTCCACCCTCACTGCAGGAATTTTTCCCCCAGTTTCCCTCACATTTTCTGCTTTGCAGACTGTGATCTCCATGTGTTGTTTGTTGTTCATAGTGCCCAGCAAGTGTTAGCCAAGGGGTTATGATTCTAATTTATTATTATTATTACTAATATTATTATTATTATATTTTGGGGGACAATACTTAGTTCTAAAATCTTCAATTCAGTCGCTGTTAAATCCAGAATGTCTCTAAGCTTTCCTAAGGCACATTCCCTGAACAGCTCAGTGTCACCTCTACTCAATCCCAGCTGTGCTTAAGCCATCACAGACACGCCAAGCTCTGCAGGAGCCTGTCCCAGATCCTTATCATGATTCCTGACCTTTATCATGATATGCAACCTCTTCTACTCATCCAGCACCTGAACCAGCAGGAATTTTCACACGTAACAGTGCAGCCAAACATGGGGGGCAACCTGGATAACATTTCTTCCCTTTCCTTAGAGAACAGCAATTATTATCTCCTCTAAGATACAGGCTCAGAAGTTTTTCTGAACTGGGACTCTCTTGCCCTTTTCTTGAATTTGTTCCCCTTTGTGGGCTAGAGCAGCTGGTTAGGGTTGGTTTTCAGAGATCTTTTGGAAGAGCTATAGGAGGGGAATCCCACATGCACAGCACCCCTTCCATCTGACCTTTTTAAGAAGAATGGTGCTGGTGGGCACATGGAACCTGTCACAGACGTTTAGAAATCTTGTTTTATCCAGGAAGCCAGAGCCCTCCGTGTCAAAATGATGAAATGCCTCGTGAAACTTCCTGGTGTTGAAGGGCTCGTAATGGAGCTTCAGCTCTTTCTGAACCTCCACAATTAAATCATCCAGGTCCTTCTTGGGGAATCCACTGCAGAAGGAAGGAATAACAGGATTTAGTGTAAAAACTCATTCTGGCAGGCTTGCTGTGACACTTGTCTGAACAAGGAGCATTTCCTTGTGTGCTCCACGTGGGAAACTTGACTTTCAACCAGAGCCATGATATAAGTGCCTCCAAACCATGTTCTGAAGTAATGGGGTTGTTACTGGGTCACACAAACTGGGTCCAGACAGCTAAAAAGGAGGATGTGGTCTAGGCTCTGATGAGCTGATAAGCAAAGAAGCAACAAATGCCCAAAAATAGACTCCCCCCACCACCTGCTGAGCCTGCAACCATCCAGCAGCTCAAGCTGGCAGCACCTGTTACAGTGAACTGATGCCTTTTGGGAAAAGATGTGTCCCCAATTCCTGGAAGTATTTAAGACCAGGTTGGACAGGGCAGCCTGGTCTGGTGGAAGGTGTTCCTGCTCATGGTATGGGTTGGAATAAGGTGAGCTTTAAGGTCCTTCCAACCCAAGCCATTTTGTGATTCTATGATTGGCTGAAAGTCCAAACGCTTCTTGAACTCAGGCTTGGCGCTGTGACCACTTCTCTGTCTCTGCTGCTGAGCCAGAGCTGTCCCTCGAGGTTTTGGGGCCAGCAGCAGCCACGACATTTTACTGTACACACTTCACACCCTCTGTATGTGCCAAACACAGCCTCTTGCAGCTGAACCACCAGCAGAGCAGGAGGCTGGAGCTCAGGGAAGCTGCTGAAAATGCTGTCAACCCTGAGTCTTATTCAGCCCCACCACCCCATTCTTTGTAGCCTACCTGCTGGCAGTCTCCACTACCACCTGCCGTGGGCGGAAATGGTCCCTTATGGATTGCAGTGTTGCTGCAGGGAAACTCTCTGCATTTCTCTCCAAATAATTCAGCACATATTCATCAGCGTCAGTGATAACAAACCTGTGGCCAAACACTGGGGAAGAAGTATCAAAGAAGTAGTGTTAACTGTGTTTTAGCATGGGTTAAAGTGATTTCTTCATCCAGGAGGAAGCAGGATTCCTCTCCTGTGGCTGGGCTCAGCTTTGAGCCAGCTCTGCTACTTGTTTCACTTCTTGAAGTAAGGATAATTCTACTGATTCAAGGGTTCACACACTGAGAGTAACAAAGTTGTATCAATGTACGCCAGCTGCTGATCTGGAAACTCAAACGTGTCGAGACCCAGAAGCAGTGGATCTTTCAGGTGAAGGAAGGGATATGCACTGTCCATGCAATAAATGACATATCAGAGCAGAGTATTATAAACCCAGGCTGGATTTTACCTTCAATCGTAGAACCGATGGTGAAGTCAGAGGGCTCATAATATATGGGATTCTCTGGAGTAGACCCTGGCTTGGTAACTTTGGTCCTTTTTAAGTATTTGCCTCCAGGGATGCCAGAGTTTCTGACTGGGGGCTCATAGATGCCAATTGTGTCATCGGAGAGGAAATAAGAGAGGATGAAACGACGATTTTTGTCCTCAGGCACTGGTGATTCCTAGAGGAAAGGGAGCATGTTTGGAACAGAGTATTTCAACCAGGTTTTCCTTTCCTGAGGTGCTTAGGAGTACCTAGTAACCCACTCATAAGCACCCAGAGCCCAGAGCTTTTTTTTATAGCTGACTAAACAAAGCACTTGGTGTGCTGACATAACGTAACAGAGCCCTAGACAGCACTAAGAATCTGAATTTCAAAGGTTACTTGCTTCACTCAAGCCACTGAAGCAGAATCCAGGCTTAAGTTATCAAGTATATTCAGTGTTTCCACTGAGTAATCCAAGAGAAAGGAATATCCTATATGGAATGATTCATCCCAGAGTGGCTGTCAAATTCAGATTTAAAATTACATTTTTCATTATGCTGAGTGCCTGAGAGAGGCTGGTGCTGCTTCAGCTCTTAGTCACAGGAAGTCACTCCCCTGACACACCAGTGGGTTTACTTGCTTAGCTTAAAGTTAAGTGGATCTTAACTCCTCAGCTGTGACCTTTAGGGAACTCCTGCACAATAGGGAATAGAAACCTTATTCACCCGGAGTGTTTGGAGAGGGCAGGCACCAGGCAGCACAGGAAATGCCAGTGCTGCTGCTGGACGTGCCAGAGGCTCCTTGCATAAACCAGCTGGAAAGCTGGCACAAAGGCCAGGGCCTGGGTGCTGTTGTGGGTGGAAAACACCATTTTTGTGGATTTTCCGGCCTCTACACCAGCACTTGGCTGCTCTGCTGGGACAGCTCCTTGCTGGCTGCTGCATCCAGGACCGGCCTGGAGAAGGACAGGTGCTGGAGCCAGCAGCAGAGACATCAAGCTCTGGCTGGTGGCAGTGGTGGCGGGCAGACAGAGGCACCGTGCCCAGTGCAGGCTGCTTCAGCCGGGGCCATCTGTCACGTAGCAGCGGCAGAGGGAGTTTTTCCATAAATGGCTGTGGGTTTGTAGCAGGTCTGGTTTGTACTTTCTGGCCTTGGTTTGTTTTTTTTTTTCTAGTTTTGTGCGCTGCCAGTTGTCACAGCAAGCACACAATAACCCCATGGCATCCCCCCGGGGACACTCGTGTTGGCTCAGGGAGCTCTCTTTTCCCACTGGCACAAAGGAGAGTTTGCCAACAGCCTTGTCTGGGCAGGCTGCTCCTCCCATCCTCCTGGCACTATTCCACCAAGGAAAGCACTTACCAGGGCCACCTGGTACCGCAGGATCTTGAGGTTGTTCTCCAGCATCTTAATGATATCTTTCCGTGGAGGCTTTGGAAACAGACTGAGGCAGTTCTGGAGAGAGTCTTCAGGGATGCCAAAACCATTATAGGGAGGAATTACCTGCATCCAGAGGAGATATCAACCATGAACAGCTGCAACTAAGAACGAGACAAAGATTACAAGAGCACTCATCAAAAGCCATCAGATTTGGAAGGTTTAGTTGGAACTAGAATATGGACTCAGAAAGCCAAGTAATTTCTCTAAATAAAGAAGTTGTGGCTATATTAAAGAATCATAGAATGGTTTGGGTTGAGAAGGACCTTAAAATCATCGAGTTCCAACTAAGCCTTCCCATGCACAGGAACTCAACCATCAAATGGTTACACTGGTAACCTAATCCCCACCATGTCCGTGGTCTAAGCCACAACTCCAAACCATTCCTGGGCTCAGTTTGGGAGGTAACACAGAAAGGGCTGTGACCATCTCCAGCAAGCAGTTGGGACTTGGCAACACTGTTTTGGAGAGTGAGGGAGAGTTCTGTAGTATAAGAGCAGCCATTCTTATATTAATTATGGCCATTCTTGCCTTGTCTTTTTCAAATTACTTTTTCCTTTAAGCTGAACTTGTTTCCTACAGGTTCTTACTAAGCTGAACCTCTACTTTACTCTAAGAGCTTACACCAACTGTTTCCTTTCCTCCCTTCATTTGAGAAACTGTTTGCAGTACCTGTGGAGCTTTTTCAGTTGGTTTCCTATTTACATCCACTGGCTGGAAGTCTGTGATGCCGTATTTTTCACGGTAGAAGTCCTGTGTGAACTTGTCACAATCATAGATTAGGAAGGTGCGTCCAAGGAGGGTGATACTTTTGCCAACAGCAAAATCTTTAGGTGAGTACCACTCTTGTACCTCGTGGTCGGTGATCTCCAGCACACAGCTTGGGAAGTTCTCTAAGGACAAGGGAGCAGAAGGGAAAATAAATTAATCAGGTAGATGTTAACATTTCCTAGTGAAAAGGGATATAAAAGCAAGGTATATAAATAGCTCCAGGGAGATGTTGGCACTGCTGTCCTGCCAGTGTTTCCCAAACGATAAAGAATTTAGTGATCATTTAAAGAACTTTTTTTTGACCATGAAATGACACTTTAGCACAGAGGGATAAGACAATCTAAACTTACTGTTCTTGTCCACAAAGATTTTGGGCAAGCGCTGGCGTCTCATCAGTACCGGGAATGGGTCTCTCCCATCATTTCTCCTGTGGACTTCCCGAACCTCCACTGTGTCATCTGCCAAGAAGTAATGGATGACGCAAGGATGGTGATCACCAAAGGCACAGTTGGTGTCATCCCATATGGCATAGAAACGAAGCACCTGGGGTGGAGAAAAAAGAAGCAGACAAACATGGGTCAGAATCACCTTTTGATGCCACAGAAATCAAACTCATCACATTGAGATGCTCAAGAGTTCCTCAAGGTTCAGCTCCTGAAGAGGCAGGAGAGACACAAGGAGAACTCAGTCAGAGCAAGGGGCATTTGTGTTTGTCTGAAATTGTCTGCTCTGGCACCTGGCATCAATATTTTGGGGTAGGAGAGGAGTGGATGCAGCAAGACCATTCCTAATGGAACTGCATCTGGCTGCTGAATTCCAGAGGCAGGTGGCTTATCTCATCCCAACAAAAAGCAAGAGAGTAATGGATGGTATTGAGCACAGGCTCTGCAATCTAAAGAGGAGCTGTTTACAAGGCACAAAGCCCAGAAGAAAAACATAAAAGGTTTTGTTTCTCACTAAAGCCAAGAAAGGAGCAAATCTGGAGTCTGTTCAGTAGACTGAGACGATTTAGAATGAGTGAGGTTGCAGACATTCACAAGACCTGGGTTTCAATAGCACATATTCATTGTAATCACAGGATCTTTCATGTTGGAAGATCACCGAGTCCAACCTCTGACTGACCCCCACCTTGTCACCCAGCCCAGAGCACTGAGTGCCACACCCAGTCATTCCTTGGACACCTCCAGGGATGGTGACCTCACCACCTCCCTGGGCAGCCCCTTCCAATGTCTAATCACCCTTTCTGCGAAGAAATTCTTCCTAATTCAACCTAAACCTCCTCTTGCACAACTTGAGGCCATTTCCAGTCCTTTTGCTGGCTGCCTGGGAGAAGATACTGACCTCCACCTGGCTGCCCCCTCCTGTCAGGGAGTTGTGCAGAGCCACAAGGTCCCCCCTGAGCCTCCTTTGCTCCAGGCTGAGCCCCTTTCCCAGCTCCCTCAGCCTCTCCTGGTGCTCCAGCCCCTTCCCCAGCTCTGTTCTCTTCCCTGGACACACTCCAGCCCCTCAATGTCTTTCCTAAATTGAAGGGCCCAGACCAGGACACAGGACTGAAGGTGCCTCACCAGTATGATGTGGGTAGTTATACAATAATTTGGGTAACCCCCAGCTCTCTCACCTTCGTGTCATACGTCAGAAACTGCCTGAAGGGGTCGGGACCTGCGGGCACGTTGGGTTTCTGCACAGGCGTCCGACGCTGCTCTGTGTAAGGATCCAAAACCATTTCCTCTGGAGGGTTCACTTCAATCCCTTGGCTCTCCAGGAACACCTAGGAAGGTCATCTGAGGTGTTAGTGCTGCCAGGAGTTCTGAAGGTAAGAGGTGACTAGAGGTTACACGTGGGCTGAGATGAGTGAGGTCAGAATGCTGCAAGTTCATTCCTCACAGAGAACTCTACTGCAATAGCAAAATACAACAGATGATAAATCTATTTGTTTAATCTGCTTCTTAGCTTTGCTTACCCTTTAATTAATCAGAGTAGTCCTGTCCTCAACATCCTATCTCAGATTTCACTTCAGCACAGTTTTCCTTGGCCTTAGGGCTTTAAATGGAAGATAACTGTCAGTTGGTCCCTTTTATGTAAATGAAAAAGATTAAATTGGTGTATAAGCACAGATGTAGTCAGCCTGAATTTGCAAGAACCTAGGGCTGTGTCAGACAGTAACAGACAGGGCTGTGCCATACTAGGCACATCAAGACCCTTCAGGCATGAGGATATGTGTCAGTGGCAGCTTCATTCCATCTTTCAGGAGTACTTTTCCCACAGAAAAGTGCAATCTGCACCCTTTATAAAGGGATTTTTTGCTTACCTTGGACCATGAACAAAATCCAGGGTGTTACTCGTGGACTTGCATCAGTTGCCCAAAACAACCTCTGAAGTCAAGGGACTTGTTCCTTTTTTAGCTTTGGGAAGTGGCCCAAGAAAACATTCAGCCCAGGGAGCACCTATGCAAACATCTCCCACAGGAATATGAGGTCCCTCTGGAGACTCACAAAGCAGGTTCACACTTTCAGACTCACTATTTTCTGGTCTGGAAGGTGTCAATAACTGATAAATAGACTATTTGCCTTGAGCTGTAGACCCACACAGCTCATTCCATGTTTTCCATCAATATTAACATGAAGCCCAGCTCTTCATTTGATGTGAACTGACTTTAACAGTCACCCAGTTTCAGCAGAGCTGGCCCCACAGCCACATTTATACCAATGTATTATACATGCTTGGGAACATTCCTGGGCACTGAGGCCAACTGGCAAGGAAAAGCCTGGATTTAAGCTCTCCCAGCCTCCAGGACATGTTGACTGCATGTAACTCACCTATTGGGAATGGTTCCCTGGCCTAGAAGGATAGGGGCTGACCAGGGCTGAGATTATACTGGGGACAATCTAGCAGGATACCAGTGTACCCGTGATTCTTATTTCTTGTTATTGGATCGTTATTATCTCATTTACTGGCACAAAAATAGCCAGAAATAGAAAAGCAGGCAATGAGTAAGCTCTCTTAGAGAGGTCAATTCATACTATGATTCTCAACCCATGGATCATGGCTTGGCTGTGGATGTGTGCAGAGTTACTGCTTGTATTTCCTTCCACTGTTCTTAATGGAGGAATATTAAATCAGAAAAGAGTCAGAATCACTAATTTCCCTCTCATGTATGGACAATATTTCATCTGGACTCTAAGCAGTTAAACTGCCCAGACATGAACTTAGACTTTGTATTGTAAAGAGAAGTCCTGAGGACAAAGGATGTACTCCCAGCAGTCCTGGAGCAAAAATACTGAGCAGTTAACTTGCCCTCAGCAGATGTCATACCCTGAACTCCTCAATGGCCTAAAGAAAGAAAACTGCACAAAAAGCAAAATGAAAGACTGCAAGCACCCATATGACAAAAACTACAGCTGCAAACTGCTGCACTCTAACAGGTAATTAAAATCCTGTAATTCCCAGGAGTCTTTCTGTCAGTGCTCTCCCCACAACACACCTTGGTGAAGGAGTCGCAGTTGACCAGGCGGTAGGTCCTGCCGTACATGGTGAGGTCGATGCCCAGGTTCAGATCCTTCCAGTGGTAATAATCCCCCTGCTCATTCTTGGGCACCCGGTGGCGTCTCATGAGTTTGCCTTGAACCAGACCCGAGTTCTTCACCTTAGGCTCGATGACACACATGCTGTCATCTTCCAGGTAGTAGTAGATGCCCACTTGGCGGATCCGGTAATGCTCCTCTGGAGAGATAGCAACTTCCTCCTGGAAGTAGGCATCGAACTTCAAAACCTGCCCACGGGACAATATAGCAAAGGGAGAGAGAAAGAAACAAATTGAACAGTGTGATTAATCTATCAAGGCCTATAATTTATTTGTAATTTGCTTTGGTGGTATAAAATTACTGGATTAGATTCTACAAAATCTTCAAAGACAACTGTGGCCTAATCTGTGAGTGACAGCAGAGGTACCAGGAGGGCTTTTATCAAGATGTGCCTTTTGAAAATTTGGTGTGCATGAGACAAGTGTAAAAAAATACAGCCTTTTTCCTACTTGTTGATCACCTGCTCTTTCACCTACTGCTAGGTGCTTGGCTGCTGACAGTAATCTACTTTACTGATACACAGAGCTCTTTATTTGTCAGCTTTACAGCCCTGATTGAGGGGAGTTATCCACAGATTTCAGTAAAGCGTTCAACCACATCTCAGGATTTTAAAATCTGAATAGGTCATTATTTTAAGGCCAGGCTGGACGGGCTCTGGGCAACCTGGTCTAGGGGAAGGTGTCCCTGCCAGACAGGGAGGCTGGAACAAGGTGATCTTTAAGGTCCCTTCCAACCCAAACCATTCCATGATCTGAAGTCACATCTATTCAGCACTGACAGAAAAAGCTGATTTGTGCTGGGCAAACAAGGGAAGTAATCAGCCAGTCCCTCTGCTTGGCAGAAGTAGGAGGAATATTCCCTCCAAGATCATTCAATGTCCCTAAGAAGGTGTAGGTAGCCAATCAGGCCTTGCATACCCAGCCTACATCAGCCCAGAGGCCTGGATAATTAAGGGATGATAAAGCCAGCAAGTTCCTACCAGTCAGCAAAAGTGCCCCACAAGGGACTGAGACATCCCCAGCAGCACTGGGGCCCCTGCTGCTCCTGTGGCTTGAAGGAAGGGGCAGAGAAGGACCTGACAGATTAAACAGCAACATCTACATTACTCTGATGAACAGCCTCAGTAATTAACAGAGCACATCTGTTCCCCAGCCTGTGTGACAGCCGGGCTGAGGGCTGGCTGGCTGCAGACGGCTCTGGCAGGGCTGGCAGCGTGCGGAGCCTGCACATGCTGAGCTCCTGAGCCCTGCATCGCCCGCTGCAGCAGCTGCTCCATCCTCAGCTGTGGGTTGCAGCCTGGGACATTGGCACCCTGAAAACCAAGAGTCAGCTCAGGACTGCTCCGAGCAGACACTGAGCCACCTCCCAGTCTGATACGATCACCAAGATGTAACATGGGAAGCACTAAGGAAGCAGTTCAGGCTGTGACACGCTGTGGTGACCAACACACGCATAAATAGACAGACCACGGTCAAACAGGCTACCAGGGTTCCCACTGCAGACTGACTTTTCCAGTTAAAGCTCAGTTACAACCTCAATACAGTTTTGGAAACACAAAACGCCGGGCTGTGGCTTGCAGAGCAATGCTTACAAACTGGAGCTTTCCAGAGCTAATCAAATCTCTTTTGCAAAGCCTGCTGGAAATGCTCGAGTGTAACTTGCAGGGAATGTCTTACATTGTTTACGTACTATAATCCTCCTCCCAAGCAAAGAAAGCCTCTTTCTGTCTGGGATTCAGCTGTCTCTGACTAAGAGCTCTGGCATCTGAAAACTGCTGTACGCAGTCCCATGAACCCTGGAGCTGACTGTTTATGTCTCTGAATTTGGCCAGCGATATTCCTGGAATCAGCTTCTTTATACCTTTTTGTCATAAGCCACAAAGGCTGGAGCGAAGCTGGAAGGTGCAGACCTCCTGACGTGCCCATAGGTCAGTGTGGATCCCTTGGTGCATAAATCATCTAATTCATCTTGAGAGAGCTGATTTGCAAAGAGTGTGTCCCCACCAACCCCCTCTCTTGGCAGCCGGGAAAAGGCATATCCATTTTTGAAGTCCAGTGTCTGGGACCGATGAAAAGATGTTTTCTGTTGGAAGGAAATCCAGCTATCAAAATAGTGCATGAATTTAGTAGATACAGCTACTGGAAGCAGAAAAAACAAACCAGTAAGAGAGTGCAATATCAAGAATGTCTCCCCCCACACATATCCCCAGCATTTTACTATAAACTACTGCAGCAGTTCCTTAAGATCAGATTTTGCACTTAGATTGAGGAATTGGAAACAACAGTGTGTGGTGGATGTACAAAGCACAAGAGTGAACTCAGATCCTCGCGCTGCCACAGACTCCGGAAGAACTTAAATCACTGAATTTCCTGACTGCCACCATATTCAGTGCCTAGAACAGTGTGTCAGCATTTTATCTGCCCTGGTATTTATCTCGACAGCTCTTTGTTCCCTACCCTATTTGTCAGCAGTACAGAGCACCACGGGACCTCAGTTGCTGCCTTATGGTGCTCGCTTGACTGTTGTGCACCCTCTGTGTATTCCATTGTTATTTATTTTCTTAACCCTCCCCTGGGCATGATACAGGATTTTCTTTGCTGGGTTAAATCAAGGCATGTCATGCTCACAGAACTGCAATTATTAAATATACAGAATATACAGAAGCACATCAGTTGTTTTATCACCTCTCTACAGAGTGATAGAGTCATACAACAGTTTGGGTTGGAAGGGACATTAAAGATTATCTTGTTCCACCCCGTGCCATGGGCAGGGACACCTTCCCCTATTCCAGGTTGCTCCAAGCTCCTTCCAACCTGGCCTTGGACACTTCCAGGGATGGGGCAGTCACAACTTCTCTGGGCAACCTGTGCCAGGCCTCACCACCCTCTTTGTAAAAAACTTCTTCCTTTTATCTAATCTAAATTAAGCCTCTTTGAGTTTAAAATCATCACCCCTTGTCCTGTTGCTATAGGCCCTGCTAAAAAGTTTGTCCCATCTTTCATGGAGTCCCTTTAGGCACTGGAAGGGGCTCTGAGGTCTCCCTGTAGCCTTCTCTTCTCCAGGTGAACACCCCCAGCTCTCCCAGCCTGGCTCCATAGCACAGGGGCTCCAGACCTTGGAGCAGCTCTGTAGCCTCCTCTGGATTTGCTCCAGCAGCAAAATCCACATCCTTCTGCTGTTGGATCCCAGGGCTGGAGGCAGCTCTGCAGATGGGATCTCACCTGAGTGGGACAGAGGGGCAGAATCTCTCCCTCCCCTGCTGCCCACACTGGGGGATCAGCCCAGGACACGGGGCGTGTTTCTGGGTCCCAGCCTCTCATCCGTCAGCAGCTCCAAGCCCTTCTCCCAGGGCTGCATTCAATCAGAGCCGTGAACGGGACCTGATCTCTGTCCGCCAGTCCTGTTCTTCACCTCTGAAGAGCAGGGTCAGACTTGAGTGACATCAAACTACTCCACTTGCTGCACGCTCCACCACACGTGGTACCTCACCTGCACTCTGAGAGCCTGCCTGGTCCCACTGGGCTTTCAACACTTAATGCTCCAGAGAAAGCAGGGGAAATTATGAGTCCCTGATAATAAAACCTCTTGACTTTTGCCAAGTAAAACAGAGTTGTATGCATTTCTAGTGCTGAGAGAACAAGCTCCAGCTCTTTTTCCAGCCCCAGACTTGCAGTCAGTCCAGCCTCAGGCATGCAAACAGCTTCTTCTCCACCCCTTCCCTCGCCCCTCATGGTTAAGCCTCTAATCTTATTTATACCTTCAAGGCCCCACTTGAATTCCACATAATTCCCTGTTTTCTCTTTAAACTGCTACTATAGATTTTCAATGGAGAGAGCACTGAGGAAAACAGGTGAAAACAACTTTTGTCTGAAGACATGGTAGCAGAACATCTTATAAACTGCCACTGCACTGCCACTTCCTTCTGTTAAATAAATACCAAGGGAAAGCTGTGGGGAAAATATTCAAGGAAAACCAAGAAGTTTGTCTTTGAGCAGTATCAGTGTTTGTCAGAAGTGTACAGGCTTTTAAGAGCCCACATTTGCCTAAAGAAAGCACCTCATAGATTCATAAAGCTCCTGAGTGGATAAGCTCTCCCAAAGTGAGCCTGCAGGCCAGATAACAGGATCTTACACCAGATCTTACAGGATCAGGTGACCAATGCAAATTTAAAAGGGAAAGCCTAGAATGTAAACTCCTAATCTCAGTTGCTGCCAGTATTTATCTGAAGAAATTCCACTGACTTAAATCCTTCTTTTTGCCTGTAACACTTCACACAAACACCATTCCCTCTCCCTGTTCCCCTGTCCCGTGAGCACTAAGCAGTAACAACACTTTAGTTGAACACAGAGGTTTCCTTCAGAACTTCTCAGTATTCATTTGGAAACCAAGTGGTGGGATGCCCACTTGATAGACTGGAAAACTGCAGATTTCCAAGATGTTATAAATTATTTCAAGGAAATATTATTATCTGATAATAATTCTGAGCTAACCCTTATTACTGGATGATTATTTGTTATGAGTAATTTACCCTACTTACTACTGGAGAACTCAGTTGTCACTGATTTAGGCCAGGTTGGATGGGCTTGGAGCAAACTGGTCTGTGGAAGGTGTCCCTGCCCACGGCAGGGGGGTGGAACAAGATGATCTTTAAGGTCTGTTCCAACCCAAACCATTCCTTGATTCTATGACAAGTAATTTTCATGTGTGAAGCTGAATGCAGCCAGGAATGGTTTCTGTTAATGATGTTCTCTAGGGAGGCTCTAAATCCCCGGTGTGCCCAAACCAAAGGCATGAAATAACCCCTTTTTTTGCTTTTTGTGGGATTTTTTTAGTATATCAGAGAAATAAATGGAAGCATCAGTTCTCTGTGGCACCAGTTCCTAAAGAGGACATTGGGAGGATTTGGGGTTCTCAGGTCCTTAGAGCCTGGACCATTGAATGGGGAAATGGAGAGGTTGCTTCCTCATTTAGGTATCAGGTATTAGAGGATGAGGATGAGACTGCTTCTTCCATGGAACCTGGGAGTAGCTGAGAGTGTGTCACTTCCTGGGGATGATCCTGGAGGCTGTGGTGGTACCAGCTCTGTGGTGGGATACCAGTTCTCCCATCAGGTTATCAGGATCCAGACCTGGACTCTCAAGGATTCAGTTCTCCAGGCAACACCAGGAGAGAAGTTTTGGAAGTATAAGAGCTTTGGAGGAAGAGGTATCGGGAAGGTGTTGATTGTAATGAGACTGGTGACTTCGAGGTGGTTCTATCTAATAGATAAATTATGTCCAGGAAATAATTATATTGGGATGATTTGGGGGATTAACTCCTAGTGGAGGAATGTTCAAGGTTTGATCAATATCAGTTTTCCTGTGTATATCCAGTTAAGGAGGTATCAGCTGAATTTAAGGAACTTGGTTCAGGACAGTATCAGAATGAGTTGAAGGTTCAGAATATTTTGCTTTGGGAAAACTCGGATGGTTCAGAGAAACAGCAGTTTTCCTGAGGGAATCAGGTCTCAGGACTGTAAAGTGAGTTTGGGGATTTTCCTTGGGGTATCTCATTAATGGGTGGGGGAATTATTGGATGGACTCAGGGGAACTGGATATCCAAAGGGTTATCCAGACAGTAGTTCTGCAGGTATGGAAAAAGCTTTTGGAATTTCAAATGAGGCTCACAAATGAGGGGGAGGAGGGGTGTGTGTGTCTCTCTCTCCAAAGCTATCAGGACAAATTCAGGGTTGTAAGATGGGTTCGTGATGCAATGGATTCCTTAGGGAGAAGATTAAAAGCACCAAGTCCCCTTGAAGGTTGGTTCAGGGATACTTGGTCCCTTGGGAACAGATTGCAATGTTTAATAACACTGGGAGAATTTAGGGAGTACCAGGTCTGCTGTGGGTGGGATCAGGGGATACCAGATGGGTACAGAGCATTCAGATCCCCCAGAAGTGAGTCCAGCAGGTATTTGGTGGCTTTGGGAAACACCAAGTCCCTGGGGGACAGTTAGGTAGATATTAAATCTGCTGGGGAGCATCAAATGAACTTACAGAGTACAAGGTTTTTTGGAGGTCATGTCCAGGGTACCAGGGTCTGGTGAGTTTGAGGTTCCCAGGACAGGGGTTCGACGGACATGAAGTTGTCTCAGGGATATCTGGTGACTTCGGGAGGTACCAGGCGCCTTGGGGGAGTTAGAGGGTGGTCTGAGGGAACACGAGGTTCCCTTGGGGTGGGTCCAGGGGGTAACATGTTCCCTGGAGGGGAATTGTCTCTCCCTCTACTCTGCAGTGCTGCATCCAGGTCTGGACCCAAAACACAAGAAATGCATGGATCTGTTGGAGTGAGTCCAGAGGAAACCAAGGAGATGCTCTGAGAGCTGGAGCATCTCTGCTCTGGAGCCAGACTGGAAGAGATGGGGGTGTTCACCTGGAGAAGGCTCTGGAGAGACGTCAGAGCCCCTTCCATTGCCCAAAGGGGCTCCAGGAGAGCTGCAGAGGGACTTGGGACAAGGGATGGAGGGACAGGACACAGGGAATGGCTTCCCACTGCCAGAGGGCAGGGTCAGGTGGGATATTGGGAAGGAATTCCTGGCTGTGAGGGTGGGGAGGCCCTGGCACAGGTTGCCCAGAGAAGCTGTGGCTGCCCCTGGATCCCTGGAAGTGTCCAAGGCCAGGCTGAAGGGCTTGGAGCAACCTGGGATAGNAGCAACCTGGGATAGTGGAAGGTGTCCCTGCTCATGACAGAGGGTTGCATCGAGGTGGTCTTTTAGGTCTCCTTACCCAAACCATTCCATGGTTCTATGAATACTGTCGAGTTCAGGGGTCCCAAGTCTCCCGTGGATTTAGAGGAAGGTCTGAGGAAGTACGAGATTCCCACAGAGTGTCTTCAGAGGGTACCTGGTACGAGGTGAGGAGGGTGCAGAGGCCCGTTCTGAGGGCGCCT
>VZRQ01004095.1:0-17339 GCA_013397975.1 Machaerirhynchus nigripectus | reverse complement strand
AGGTGGTGTCAAGTAATCTTGCTTTGCTGAAAAGATTAGATATGTCTAAACATACATCAGTCAGGGGCCAGTCCCATTTGTGGGAAGACAAAAAAATACAGAAAAACAAGATAGTTTCTCAAGCCAACAGTTCTTTGCAAGACCAGCTATATGTCAGTACGTCTGACAGCAATGAGAAAAATTAAAGGAGTGATCCTCTGAAAAAAGCAGTTCCAAGTGCAGCTTAGATAACATCTGATGATAACAACTGAAACAACTTGTTTAAGCTATCTCTGATGTCATAGGGGAAGCATCCAGGCCACAGAGTGTTGTGCATACATACTACTGGAAACTGGTGGTCTACCTTCCCCCCAGCAAGAACACAAAAACGAATTAGTCATTGTCAGTGGTAGTAAAATGAGATGCAGCTGGTTTCCCAGTAGACAGGAAAATGGTGGGAAGGACACACCCAAGCTGCAACTACAGCTGCATTCTAATAAAACAAAACATTAGTGAGGTGCAAAAGTACAGGAATAACTGTCTCCTTTTGCTGTACAGTGGCTATAAATGATCAGAATCATACAGCGCAGCTTCAAGATGATGAAGAACTGATGAGACTGGTTGAGAAAAGCATGAGCAGGCCCTCTTGTCTTGCAGCAGCCTCAAGCAAGGCCTAATATCTGAGTGCCTAAATGCCTGGAGTGAGGCAGAGGCCTCATGCACTGATGTTTCTTCAGTGAAGCACAAGCACCATGCCTCTGTAGCAGCCAACAGCCACACTCCCCTCACTGTGAAAAACAACCCTTGTTATAAGTCTGGGTACTTAAGGAGCTAATGATGCCTGCAAAGACCCTCTGACCCTCTGAAAAGTCAGAGAGCCTTGACTGCTGCCCCAGTACTCTGTAGGAGGATCAAGGTGTTGATTCTACCTCTTCTATCAACTATAGATTCTGACCACAAGTAACTGACACTCATTACGCCCCATTAACGTATTAACTTACATAGTCCTTGGGATGAAAATGAAGGAAAACCTGTCCTGAAATGTGTGTCACCAAAGTCACCAAACCCCACCTATACCATGTGACTGTCCCATCTCCTTGGGACATGCCAATATTTCCAGTACGAAAGGCAGGCTTCAGGGCAGAAAGGCCTGGGGCAGGAAAACAGTTCTGTTAGCTCCAACTAGAATGAAAGGGGGGTTATTTTCCAACCAATTCCTATACCTTTTTTGTAGCACACATACAAGCAAAAGGTCCCAGTTTCTGACAACTAACAGTCACACCACCCAATGCACACCAGGAGATAAACGCTCCTTAACTGTCTGTTGAGAAAGATTAAATGAACAGTAAAGAGGACTCCCCACAAAAAGGGAGTGGGGAAGAAATGTAAAAAAAATTACAGCATAGTTGAGACAGAGAGGAAAATTAGAGAAAGAATACCCTGTGGATTCATGTTTAAAGCATGCAGATAATACAATAAAGACTGACTAGTGGATTGTTGTGTTTCAAGTGGTATCATGATGGTTTAGAGAACAAGGTCAGCTCACACCTATAAAAGAGGGCAATGAGTGTGAAATAATTTCTGTTTCAAGGGTAGGAGCAGATATTGCCAACGCCTCAATAAAACTCCGTTTACCTAAACAGCTGTGAAGATGTTTTTTTTTCTGAAATGGGACAATCTTTAACTCATTCTCATCAAGGCTGGGAGAAAGACGAGTAAGGTACTTTTCTTGCATATATTCTTCAAATTCAATGTGTGTTTCATATTTTGCAACCCACTTGTTCCTGAAATTTAAATGAGTCGTTACCAAACAGCTCTGGACTTTTATATAAAGCAGTATGATACTGTTTTACTGAGTTGAATATTTTATTTCATTCAGGTCATCATCCAGAGTCCACAAACAGAAAGGATGCTTCTCTATTGGTCTCAGTGGGCAGCTGATGAATTTGGGTAAGTCTGCAAGGAAGAAGAATGTATTCAGTCCTCCATTCTTCATGAAATGTTTAAATTTTCTTATTAGAAATATTAATGCTCAAATTTTGCCCTAGCAGTTCTAGTATGAGGTAATGAGTTCCAAAAAACCAACAGAATAAATATCACTATTACCCTCAGCAATAACTTCTCTTACCCAGTTTTCTAATTTTTGGTCTCTGCTTCCTATTGTTCTGACAGAAAAAAAAAAATATTATTTTACTTAATAGTTTAGCTTAATCTTTGTTTAGACCTTCTTTTGTCTGATAACCATCTGTTTAATATATTGTTCCCATTTACCACATATCATAAACCTGTTCAGCACAACCTTTAAAACACTTTTGTTTTCCTCTAAGTTAAAAAATTGCATCTTGCAACAACCATTCTCAATTTCTTTTTCGTATTTTACATCATTGTCAACTGTGAATTGTCACTGAAGTACTCCTTTACTTTGATGGCTTATCTTCAGTGGTTTACCTTTTTTATGGAGATGTAGCAAAACTGCAGAACTCTTATCTCAGTTTTAATTGTACATCTGATATCCAACTGTATATAAGAAACCCTAGAGTAGCTAAATCTGTTAATTCTGAGTTCCTGAAATTTCTTATTTAACCAGCATTAAAAATATTAAAAAAAAAAAAATCCACGTAGGGCAAAAATACCTCTCTAATGTCAGTGATGTTTCTGTTGTCCCAGTCACTTCAGATTACTAGAGGATTACCCACTTCAGTGAGAACTTTCTTACATTTACTGCTGATCCCTAGAAATTCTTCAGTAGGGCAGCAGGTAGTCCTGAATGACTGTAATGTTAACATGATACTTTTGTAGTGCCTTAGCAGAGGGAACCTACCCTCTGCTTCTGGGCATGGGGATTGGTACTTACCTATTGCATACTAAACCTCTGCATTCACTGCAGCCATTTCTTTCCTTAAAAAAATCAAGATCATATTACATACTCATAAAATTAACACCTAACCTGCTGATAAGTAGCTGGCAGTGAAATAGGGCTCTTAAAATAAGATCATTGGTGCTGTCACCATAGAAAATAAAAATCTCTTTAGATGTCAGAACAGTATCAGGAAGAAGGTTAGCTTGTTTATTCCAAGGAAGAGCAATATGCCTGACGCGATATTCTAACATATGAAATCTAAATGTATATACACAAAGGGTGTTTCTTCATGGAAATTAAATGTATCTTTTTATATATGTTTGAAAGTAGAGCCGAACCACTGGCAATGCAAACTGGCACGGAAGACAACTGAGTTATATTGAAAGTCTTCCCAGTTTTGGACTCTGAAAGATGAGTACTGCAGAGTAGTATATGTTTGCCATATGTACATGTATTTCAGTCTCTTGCAAGTGTGTCATGGAGGATTTAGGAAGAAAAAATGTCACAAGGGGATGGTCTTTAAAAAATTTCTTACAAAATAACACACTAGTTCTTTCACTAATATTTCCCCTGTGACTAGGAAAAAAAAGTCAAAGTACCCAAACTCAAGAAACCACGTCCTTAAGAACCCATGAACATCAGGCAGACTGAAAACAAAATGTATGTTTATGCATTTTTTGAAATTTAAGGATAGTTTTACTACTCACAACTGATTTATGCTACACCAGATTAATCCTGCAGATATATTTAAACTCTTAGAATGCAAACATAAATAATGAAAGACTAAATATTCTATGCATTTTGCCTATGTTTTTGTTGTCCTCAAAATTATCTTCTGTAAAATTTACCTAAAAAGTGAACAATTATAATTTCTTTCTAGAAATTATCTGGGGGTCAGAGCTAAAAAAAGCCTCAATATTGTATTTTGCACCTTTGGAACTACTTGGTCTGAAAATAAAACTACTATAATCTAATTTCTTGAGGGATATATTAATTTTAATAAAACATGGAAATTTCAATACTTGTTTTTTAAACAAATAAGTAATTTGAAATTTTGTCCTGAAGCAATGCAGTAATTATCCCACAAGTCAAGTATTATTCAAAATATGTCCTTAAGAATGTATTGCTACAACACATTTTAGTTTCAGTTTTTATACTGGTTGCACAAGAAAATTACTAAAAATATACATATGCAAGACAGCTCTTAGCACTACTCAGTTAAAGGGCTAGCACACGTCGTCATGTGGCAGAATACAGAAACTAATCTCAGCCTGTTTAAAGTTGTAATAATCATGTTTTCCCTTCAAGATTTATACCAAATAAAAGCGTGTTTGTTCATATGAGTATTTGTGTGTACAAATTTCTTTTCACTGTCCGTCAATGCTGCTACATTAATGTAAAGATCTCAGTGCTAGTGAAAGTTCTTAAAAGTATTTCTGACAGGGAGTAAAACATTAAGCTCAGAAAGTCTTCACTTGAGCATGCTTTGAATCCCTTACTGTCTATCATGACCAGGAGATCTCTGATTTTCTCACTCATTCTTGATTAAGAAAATGAGGTACAAAAACTTCTGATTGATATCAACATATACAATGCATATTGTGACATCAAAAATTATCTCAATATAAATTGTGTGCATATTTTCATCTAAATACCACAGTTAGAAAAATCAGGTACAAACATCTGGAGCCTTATATTTTAATATTCATGCAAATTTCTAAATTTTCTAAATTTTTAAATTTCATGTATTATTTCTAAAATATGGGTTGACATGTATGAATCCCTTGAATATGTATAATCCCTTAAACATAAGAATAAATTACTCATGTCAAGAAACAGTGTTTACCATCATTAATCTGGAATATAAGAAAGCTGACTAGCCAAAATTATTCAGATTACAAAAAGTCACAGGATAATACATAACACAACAATTACAAAAGAAGTAGGCAGATACTAGGCTGGAAGGTGAAAGAAACTTAAATAATAAGATGATGTTATCACACAAATCATACCTTTTCACAAATATTAAATCACTTTACATCTGTGAAAATCAGTATAGTGTTAGAAGACAGCGGAACGTACTTTTTAGCTGCATCCATATCCCTAGAGATATCTTTTCCCCAACTTTGAATTGTATGTCTTACCTACAAGAACTCAGGCTTGAATTCCAAAGTCCCATCTGAAAAAAAAAGGAAGCAGCAGAAATCTGGTCCACTACAGTTTTCTACCTGTAACCAAAAGCAATGGAATTACTATGTCANAAAAACCCCAAAAAACCACAACAATATAAGGATGCATTCATTATTAATTCTCTCCAAGTGGAAGAAAATTATTTTAGCTAGAAATGAAAGAAGAAGTGTTTTATTGGGGAGCAAAAGACAAGATATGTAAACAGCCACATTGAGAAAGGATGGTGTATGGATTAGAAAAACTGCACCCAAGTGACTTTTCTGGCAGTCTGCTCTTTTAACACAAATGGTGCTCCTTCCGCTAAATTCCCAAACAAGATAGCAAAGTTTTCACTCATGTGAAATTTTCTTTCAATATTTTCAGGTAGTTATGAGAGAAGAGTATACATGCCCAGTGCACTGATTTCCATATAGAGTAGCTAAGACATCACCACCTCCTTTCTTTGTAGACTGCCCATTGTTCTTAGAAGACCACTGGTGCATCTGCAAATATTCACAGCTTACTCTGGCACTGAATCTCTGGAAAACAAAGCTCAAACCATAGGTGCTGAAATTTTTCATGTAAATCACTGATATGACTGACCACTGCTAAGTCACACAGTGAAAGTTCAAAAAGCTCCAAAAAAAGCTTAGGTCTGTGTTTCTGATGTCTCCTTTTCTGCATTCCATCCTTTAATTAAACAGTATGTAGAGACATAATAGACTCAGATATAAGTCAATATTTGTAAAGCTCTCTCCTTTGCAAGTAAGACAACTTAAAATGAATAGGACATAAACTTGAGGAGTCCCAAAACATCTAACCAATACACAGCACTAAAAGTTCATGGTCCTAGTTGCCTCTTACATGTGGAACCCTAAGCATCTCAGTAAGGATCCTGAAAATGTCTTGCCATAAGAAGGAAAGAGTCCTGGACTTGCTTTTATTTTTGGCTAGTAGTGAGCCTTGCCTGGGAAGAAGTTGCTTTGTCAAGAGATTGGAAGCACCTCCTGGACTGAGGTAAAGATTTTCTCGGAAATACTCATTCTACAAGTAATAAATATGTGCTGCATTTTGACAAAGGCAAAGCATTTGGTCATGCTGACCTGAATTTTATTCTCTTTCACTGAATGATTTAAATTACAAATGCTACAACCAGTTAATGGCAATGTTTACTCATCAAAAACAACTGCAAGGTTTGGATTACCAAGAATGTAAGTATTTCTTTTTATATACTTCTTTTTATTATATACTTTTTATATTTCTTTTTATTATGTATGTCTTACTGTTCTTCTGAATCCCAGACATTACAGCCCTAGTTAATGAACTTTTACCACATATATTCTGGAAATCACAAAAAATACACACTGCGCCTGGTTCAAATTCCTTTGGCTGGAAGTAGGAGTTCCTCAGACATTAATATGTTCTACACGACACAATTATATAGCACTAGCCTTCACTTTTCCTTTGTGTAGCTAATAAGCAGGTAAGTTTATTGACCCATAAGAAACCTCACCCTCCTGAACTGTGTGTAAAGGGTAGAGAGAAAGTACGTAGCTGTGTAGTTAACTTCCAATTATGTGAGCAATAAAGATATAATTTAAGGTTATTAATATGTTCAAAATTTGTAAGGAATTTTCTGGCATTTAATTAACATTTGCTAAGACAGCTTACAGAAAATTAAATATCAATTAATAAAAATACTGACATTTACTTAGATATTCTATTAGTTGTCACAATTATTAACTCAATATAGCCAGCTTCTAAAAATCCAATTAAAAGTCTAAATATTCATTACAATTTTTATGTGTGGAAAATCTAATTATATTTTAACTAGATTACACATCATCTTTCCTATTAAGTCTCAGTAAATGGTCTTTTAACTATCAATTGATATTTAATTGACATCACTGTCATAAAACCACAGACATTTCTTACCCTTCATGGATAGGTGAACAATTTAATCTATTGTATCCTCCATTTACTTCACATGAACACCACAGCCTGCTTACAATGCACTCTTTAATGCTTTTTGCTAGCATCTCATGAACCTAATTCCTAATTGGTTTGATGGACAAAGGTGGCCTTTCAGACCCAAATAACAAAGTGCAGGGGAAGACCAGTGACTTGGAGAGCAATCGTGAACTAGAACTGGGGCAGTCCTGCTGAACTGGAGAGGCATTGCTGTACTTCATGAATATTTGAAGAAAGTCTGGTCCACAATTTCCTCTGACAAAGGACAGAATCAAAATTCACTTAGAGAATTATACAAAATTTACTAATCAACTTCTTCATTTTTCATCTCACCCAGTTGCCCCTGCACCTTTTTCTTCCACTTGCTATTATTTTCCATTTTTCTCTCCTCTTGCCCTACTCTTACTGAGAATCAACATCAACCTTCAAGACACGCCCAGAAAACTACTGGACCATGAGTCCCGGGTTACATGGTTGCTATGAAACAATTGCAAAAGCTCTTAATATTGATGTGAGAAACTTGTTGAAATGGAAGATTTGATTTTACATGCCTCTCAAGATGTGCTAGATAACAAGCACAGGGTAGAAGTGGGGAAAATCATGACTTCAAAGTAATTTCTTTCCTTCTGCTTGAAGTTTAGCATTTTCATCTCATGAAGAGAGAGTCAGCAAAAAAAAAGTAATGTTTTCATCTTCCATTTCTATCCTTCTTTGCCACTGTGCGTGACCTATGGTGCAGCTGCTGAGTTTATTGCAGGGATGACTGTACTTCATTGTGTGCATTAGGATTACTCACAGATACTCCTTTACACCAGACACATACTTCTACAATCCACTTTTAGTGAAATTGGAAAAAAAAGAACACCATGCCTGCATTTTTGAAGTGCGGGGAACTCTTGGGATAGAAAGCATTATCCCAGTATGATCCACCACCATTCTTTAGTTTTGGCCACAGGAGTAGTAGCTATCTTGTTAACATGCACATAAATAAAAAGGAAGCTTAATCTACTCACATTCACGTTTTTCTGTGTCTGCTAAGAATATTACCCTATGTAATTTACAAATGCTTGACACCTATCGAGTGTAGAATTTCACTATTATGTCATCATAAACTAAACTGTAGCTTGAAACTCAATCTTCAATAGCAAATTATATTGCATTCGTGGTTCTATAGTTCTTCGATAACAAAGTTTTTGTTCCCTAATAGGAGGCCCAGCAATAAATACTCAGCATCTTCTTACTTAAAGTTGTGCTATCACACTGCCACTATCCCTGCACTATCCTGTGTCTCAGTGCTGTAGTACATACACTGTCTTCCTAAAGTTGGAAAAACTTCACGCATGAGTAATTTTTTAAGAATGTGATTAATCATGTAATGTGCAGTAAGAGTCATTATTGAAAAAGTAAGACACAATCAGTGGAGAAAGCTCTGAATTAATGTTTTTCTTTGACAGGTTTCCCTAACCCAGTGTTTGGTGTAGAAGAAAGAGAAAAGAAAGCCCCACAAACTTTTGCAGGGAAAGAAGATATCAGAATATGCCAAATATAGCCATTCAGATAATATGCCTGTTTTCTTAATTAGAAAAATAGTTTTAAAAATTATCAGTAATGTAATAAAAAAGCCCTTCAATCAGACCTACATCCTAACCTCACTCTCCCTTTATTAGGGAAGCCAATTTATAACATGGGACTTTCCCATACATTAATTTCTTTAAGAGAAGGAGAAATAGTCATGCACAAACAAGGAAACAATCATTTTCTTGTAATGTGATAAAGTCTATAACCATCCCTAGGACAAATAAGAAATTAGGTTTATTACACTTTGCTTTTATGTATCAACATAATGAAAGCAAAGAGCTCACCCTTATCAGGCATAGATTTCTTGGGAGATCTTCTGTTACATAAACATAGAAACCATAATTATTACCTTTGGGTTAGCTCAATCAGTCAGTCAGCAGTTTCACATATCTGCTGCACAAAGAAACTTTAACCTCAGTTTTCATTCTGAGACAGGCTTTTTTCCAATGTTTGAAGGAGGAGGAAGTAGAGGAGTGATTTTTATGGAGATACTAATTTTATCTTTTGTAATTCTATTGGTATGAAAGTGTCTCTCACATCTGCCCTCACAGACAGGAGTATCTGCACCTCTCAGCAGACTGGACATTCACTAGCTACACCTGAGCTGCCCTACTTCTTGGTTGCATTTTAGTAATGTACTAATCAATCCGTATTCGCAAAATTTTGTGATCATTGCTCAGGAATCATGGCATCAGTTGCAACTGTGGCACCTCTTGAAAGCATCTCAGCCTTACAATAGCTTTGCAGCACAGAAATGATAGTAATCTGTCACCCATCACTGTATTTCCTTTAGCTAATTGTATTACAATACATAATATTGATATGTAATGCAACTTCTGTGCATACAAACCTTATAAAAGTAAGCATTAACAATGTTAAAATCATTGTTCTGTTTTTTGGTTATCTTCTCCTTTTGTTTTTTCCAGAACATAAGCCTAAAGTGTTGGGGTTATTTGAAGGTCTTTCCCTTACTGTGTTCACCGGGCTTTTTTTGGTTTTTTTTGGTTTTTTNGTTCCCCGGTCTTTTTTTTGTTTTTTTTGTTTTTTTTTTTTTTTTGTTTTTTTTTTTTTTTTTTTTGTTTTTTTTTTTTTTTTTTAAATTTTTCTTCTCCATCCTCTACAAAGGATACATTCATCAGCAGTATGCTTAATACATGTTCCTTTAGATCTGGAGGCAAAAGACTGAGATTTTTTCCTGGTGACTGGTAGAAACTATCATAGTATTGAAGTCTTGATTATCTGTATGGGGAAATCTAAGATAGTGAGACATAAATTTCCAGTACAAAAAACATCCATATTCTATTTATTTAGTGAGACCAGTATTTATCTGGTCTATCTGGTTTTGACTGTGTGTGTAATGTACAGACAGAATCATAAGCAGCCACTACAAATGAAGCCTGAAGTCCTGACTACAGTCAATAATTATCAATAGGTTGCTAGAATGATTTGATTTCACCTGTCCAGAGCTTTTGATCTATCTGAACACTTATTAATGCAGCCAGGCAGCAATTTCTGATTCATTTGCTCTGTCAACTGGCGTAAAGGAATAAATTGTGTGAGACAAGTCACCTTCTCTTATATCCTTGCTCAGAAAAAAAATCCCACATGTGAGTAGAAAAGTAATTTGAAAACATTTTTCCCTGTTTTTTAAATTAATAGGTTAATTTAAATTGTGGAACTACTGTAAAAGTTTGCAAATATGTGAAAGGAATAAAGATGATGAGAAAAACCAGGACAGAAGGAAAAATGAGATGATACATATGTCTTTTGGGTCCGTCACTTAATCTTTGAGCTGTGATCTCGTGTATTTAAACATGCACTATGTTCACTACATTTTGCTGACAGATGACATAGTTGTTAAGATCTGATTACTAGAAAGGGATGTCCCTCCCAGAATTAAGGTGTGGACAAGACCATATGCTGAAGTCAATAGATATTATTTAATAATAAATGTAAGGTAGGCAGAGATACAAAGAAATAGAAAAGAGGAGTGGGGTAAGAAAAAGAGTGAGAGACACATTAAGTAGAAAGGCACCACCCTGTGGACACAGATGATGTTCTATTGGTCCTTTTCACCCTGGCTTCTCAGTGGTGGGGTTCCTGACGTAGCTCAGAACTTCTCACCACTTACACGTTAGCAAAGTAATTGATGCACATAGGCTACACATTCTCTTCACCTACTGGTTAAATGGTTCTTTGGTTCCAAGGCAATTAGTCCCATGCTCCCTCATTCTCTTCTTTGGCGTGGGTGAGCTCCCATCTTTATTCTGGGGGCTATGGCCTCCCCGCTCTGGACCCAGCCTGAGCCAACCTTCAGCACAGTTCCTGAGGTGACTTTCCTTGTGGATACATACTTATTCCCCAGCCTTATGCACTTCTCCCTAGACCTGAGATATTTAGATAATACCACTTTTATCTTATCTCAAGTTCCCATTAGGTATCTTATCTCACAGCCCAAATTCCCAGAATCCAGGAGGCATATTCTACAGTGGGAGTGGGCTTCAGGGGTGCAGAGGAGAAGTTGCTTCTTTGCGCATTTTGCTACAGTGGGCAAAATACTTAGGTGATCTTAATGGGGTATGAGGTATTTTTCATCTTTAAGTCTCTTAAAATAGTGCCTCCCAGTTTCCAGGAAACCATTGTGTTGTCTTCATTTACGTTCTTTAGAGACCTTGGGTTGAGACCTGTAACAGCTGAATTGTCTCAGCAAGAATGCTGTGTAATGTCTAGTACTTTTGAAAAAAGTACATCTAAACCTAGGGAAGACAACTAAGAGTCTGATTCTTCATTAAAATTTATTTATTTATTTATCATTCACAGATTGAAAGACTAGAAAATACTGTGAAAATCAGTATTTTTTATCAACAAGATTTTAATAATCCCATGGCCTTCATTAAGAGAGGATTGCAAAAAAAGCACTGCACTGTAAAGTAAATTTGAGATTTTTATGCTAGTTAGTATTGCCTTTCATAATGAAAACATGCAACAGAGTTTGTCAACAAGTCTGCACAATAAATTATATAACTAAATTTATTTATATGATTATTTACTACAAAATACCAACACATCATTCCTTATACTGTAAGATCATGGCTATGTACTATTACAATGTGCAAACATATAATCATAAAAAGTACAGTCCCTCACCAAAATGTTGACAGTCTAAATTATCTGTTTTGTTAAATATTTCTGATTTATTCTATTTCAGTGATATGTTTTACTGTCCCCTTTAAACAATTGAAAGCATATGATTGATTGATGTAAATAATGAATTATATAACTCAGTCAAACTGAAAGTTAGCCAAGGAATTGGAAGTATTTCTGCTCCTTTTTGGACAAAAAGTGTTGAAAGGAAGTATGTTGTATCCTATTTTATTTGAAAAGACAAAATTCCAATATTTCCAAGAGTGTCATGCATGCAATTATTAAAGTCAAAACAAGCATGAATCAAAGCCCAGATATATTAATTTGAATCCTTTTGCTTCCTTCCATAGGCATTGGACTTTGTCTCAAAGAAATTAATTTAATTTGAGACTATTTCTAGAAAACAGAGGGCTGTTAGGTATCAAGAGGCTGAGCAGAGGTAGAGTTCCATAAAATTTTCTCTATGACTGGAAAAATTTGGAGGATCAAAGTGAGATTATTTTGCATAATGTTAAATCACGGGCACGGTAACAGAGAAAAATAAGAACTCTCTGAAGGACTAAGCCTCATAGATGTTAGCTGCTCTGAAGGTATGTAGTAATTTGTGGAAGAAAATCATGAACTATTGCCTGCCTTTCTAGGAACACATATCATACATGGCCTAATATAACAAGTGAATTCAGAGAGCCATATTTGCTGGTGTAAAACAAACAAACAAAAATACACATATGTGACTACGTATAATATGGTTTTGACAGCATTTGATAAAAATGTGAATCTTCCTATCTTTTTAACGTCTAAAGACCTCATCTGTGAATTTTGGCATTTTTAATAAAGAACTACATTTTTTTAATTCTCAGAAAGAAATATTTCTGTGGAAACGCTCTTCAGAGGAAATTTATTGTATATAACCACGCTGCAAATTTTATCCTCCAATACTATAAATTTCCTCTAAATGTTTAATGGTTTATAACTGTAATTATTCTTGTGTGCCAACATTAAAGTTTTAAAAGTTTAATTTGGAGACTATTCGGAGAAACTAATCTTTTTTACAGCCTCATAAATAGTCCTTTGATGAAATGAACAGAGGCTCAGCATCTGCCCGAGGTGAATACAAATGACATCACATAGTATCTCACTTTCAAAAAAGGGGGAAATGCTTTGATGTCTCAAGTGATCAGCTAATACTAAATGCAGCAGTAGATAGATAAACGTGGTTCTCCCAAGGTTTTATCACCATTTACTATGAAAGACTTCAACTGGAGAGTCAAAGATGATGTAGGAAAGAAAAAGGTCAATACTCACAAAACAGAGACACTGCACTGCAGGATAAAAAAGAATGCCATGTCAGCAGCTGCACTTCAGACATAGCAAGTGCATTTTAGCTAACTGATTTGAATTATGGTTTAAGAAAAAATACATAACTAATAAATATACTGTGTAGTCTGCAAATGTACATGGATCTGACACCATACCAAGTTTCAGGAAAATAAAGGAGGGCATTGCAATTAACAAATTCTAACAGCAAAAAGGCGAAGACAAGGAAAGTGTGATTGGAACTTGCAAAAATTTCTTTAGGATCTGACCTTGGTTTCCCTGAGCAAGCCTGACCCCAACTGCTAACTACAATCTGATGAAGGGTGCAGCTACTTGGAAGAACCAGCACAGAATTATGGTGGTGGCCAAGACAACTTCCCACCAACTCTTCTCTGTATTATTACAAAGTGATGTGGACATGCTTCCACATGGGCATGCAATGCTTTAGTGAAACTCACAGTATTTACAAAGTAGAACTTGCTGTTCTCAAGGAAATCTGGAGAATTTTATATAGTTTTAACAGTTCAGATAGGTTATTCCCCTTGCATTATACGTACATACAAATTCACATAGTTCCTAAATGGTCCAATTGTGTTAAATCCTGAACTTGGCAATCACCTCTCAAGAAGTATTCATCACCTAAAAACATTCAAGGAATATGAGAAAGGAATAAATCTTAATGTGTTTAGAATTCATTGAGATGAATAAAAACATCAGATGCTATTACTGCTATTTTTAATATACCATCAAATTTGAGACACAGTTTGTATGAAGAACCATGAAAAGCAGGTCTAAAATTTAATGACCATGTATTTAGTCTAAATGTTAAAGATCTGAAGTGACCAAAAGTATATTTTCCTGAGGATAGATAGAAATCTCTGTGGGTGCTGCTTTCCTATCTCCTCCTTAAAAAACAAGGAGAAAAATTTGGGTCCAGGTATCAGCATCTTTTCTTGCATTTCATTCTGCTTGGTGAATATTTTAGTCTGGGTTGTGTATTTAATAACCCAAACCTCTCCTTTTTATGTTTTACCTGTGAATATTAAGGGCAAATAATCTAATTTCACTCACACATAAAACTTAAAGTAATAATTAGAAATAAAAAACAGTCCACAAACAACATGCCCTATTATCTTTACAGGATTAGAAATGAAAAAACCAGTCCACTAACAATATGTCCTATTATCTTTCCAGGATGGTTACAATATATAAGAGAGGGAGAGCCATATCTGAAGACCCAGATTATATCTTCCTTGACCACCATTCCTAATATTCTGCACAGGTATATCTACTGATGTCACAGCAATTCAGAAACAACTCTAAAATAATGACCTGAGGCTGTTAGATAGTAAATATATTGTGATTCACAGGTGCCTGTGTGAAAAACCAGGAGCCAAAATACCTCTCCACTGAAAAACAGCCTTATCGCATACTAAGGTCCAATTATTTCAAAATCACTTTGAGCATTTAAAGGATTTCCAGCTCTCAACTATGGAAACAAGATGAAATATACAGTAATTTTTATTAAGGGTGACATCCTGTGGGATTTAGCAATCCATAAAAGTGAGATGTACTCTATTAGATGGAAGTAATTCACAAAAGGAATGAATATGACAACTTCTGTAAATAAGTATTTCCTTTTAAAATCTGGCCTTGACATGCTGATAGTGTCTTATTGTGTGATGTAGTAAACAGGTAAAAAGATCAGAAATAAAGAACAAGTGGGGGAGAAGAAAGGCAGTGCTTAGATTACAAGCATTCTCTGTAAGTGCAAAGCATTTTTCATCAATGTATTTTTTATTATTTATCATAGGAATAAATAGCAATAAGAGACTCAAATAGAAAAGGAAATGCAGAAAAAAATTGTTTATTCCCTAAAAAAACTAATTAAATTAAAAATTCTATAATTCCTGCTAATCTTAACCCTTAACATGGGAACAACTAGGAGCAGTCACTTACCCTTCTAGAGAAGCCTATCATTTGTGGAGCCCCTCCTCTCTTCCATATTTTTTAAATCATACTTACAGTGCTAAACTACAGATGGTTTTCCAAGCTAATCCCTGCTATCTTGTAGATCAGGGCCTTTCAGTAAAAATACTCGGCTCTTGGCAATAGCAAGGGCATCCTCAGAAAAAAGGATTGAGCAAAGAGGGAAGAATGGAAAAAATTGTCTTTACATGGTTGCTTACTTTCTTTCCTTCAGATGGAACAAGTCCTCTTTTTCCACACAGCTCATACCTCTCATTCATAGAGTAGCTACCATAAAAAGGAGTTTAATAATGAAAACCAAACAAAAATTAATTAAATCTCAAGAATTTTTGAATATGAGAACCTGCCCTATCCTAGGTAAGTTCATTCTTTGTACATGTTCAATCTGTACAAAACAAATTTCTATCTCAGAAGCAATTTTTGCAACCCTGATAACAATGAACAAAGCCTGCCACTCTGCAAAAACAATGTTCATGGCCTAGCAATATATCTGATTATATTAAAAGCTGTTATCAAGCCAGAAAAAGACAAGAAGTCTCACAGTTAACACTCTTTGGAGCACTAGGTCCAAAGATGCCCCATATCCAAAGTAGAATGAAAACAAAGATAAAATCCTTATTCCCAGGGTGCTGGGCTCCAACTGACAGAATAAACTGAAAACCAATACACCACAGCATTATAAAGACAAATGAAATTTCAATTACAAAGTAGCTTAATAATAAGGAATAGATTTCAAAGATGGAGAAGTAAATGCACAAGAATGCATGCTTAGGCAGGAAAACAGGCATCTCAGGAGAGCTGCTGGGTTACTGGGAATCTCATGACAGAGCTCTAACACAAAATGGCAGCATATGAGTGGTGAAAGGGAAAGGATTCAAGGGAAGAACTTAGAAATACTGTCCAAGCATGCAGAGATGGTATGAGGAAAGTTAAAGCTCAAGTGGAGCTGAGACTGGTGGGACAAATCAAGGACAAGGGCTTCTACCTTGACACTCCAACTGGACTGTACTCCACTGATCACAACCCTCTGAGGTCTGCCATTCAGCCAATTTTTGATCCACCTCACTGTCCATTCATCTAAATCACATTTTGTAAGCTCACCTATGAAGATTGTAGAGACAGTGCCAAAAGCCTTGCTGAAGTCAAGGTGGGCAACAACCACCACTCTTTCTTTGCTGACCCATTCTGCCATGTCCTCGTGGAAGGGTATCAGATCGGTTGGAGAAGTGGTACTGTTTCCCAGACTGGGTCATAAAAGATAATGCTCTAAGACCTATAGTGCTGGTCTGACCGTGTAACTGAGTTTGCTCTAAGTCAAAATGGAGACTTTCCTAGTGATCTAAATTGTCTTGTGACACTGTAATGTCAATTTGAAAAAAATTAGTATAAAAGTGAGAGTTATATTCTAAAACCATTTATATTAAAATGAAAATCTACTCTTAACTGACTAATCACCATAAAGTTACAGGAATTTCAATACATTCATTCAGTCCTTGCTATTCTGAAACACCAGCCTGTTGGTAAAGACAGGCCCCAGAAACATCCATTATGCTGTGTTTCTATTTTAATTTACCTCTCAGATCTGTGCTTAAAATCCCTTTATCCTTTCTTCCAGATCAAAACAATCTTCTCATAAACGTCTTCTCTCCTTTATCTCTCTGTCTTACGATTCTCTCACCTATCTTCCTCCTCATTTAATACATACCTATCTCTATCCCTCCAATTTGATCAACAGAGCTTTTTTAAAAACCTTTTTTATAATGTTTCCTCATAGAAGAGTATTTTAGTGTATTTGCTTATCTTATTATGCCTGCTTTTATCTCTTCAGAATACCTGCGTTTTCTCAATTTCCAGTATGTTTATTCATTTCTTACTCCTTGTATTTGTTTTGCATGGCCTGGTTTTTGGTAGCGGGAGGGCCACGGAGGTGGCTTCTGTGAGAAGCTGCTGGGAGCTTCCACCATGTCCAGCAGAGCCAATCCCTGATGGCTCTGAAGATGGACATGCTGCTGGACCAATGAAAGAAGTTAATAACACCACTGTGATAACATATTTAAGAGAAAATCAAAACAAAGGACACACAGTTTTTCTTCTAGCCAGAGAAGAGGAGGACCTGAGAACATGTGAGGGAAACAACATGGAGACACCAAGGTCAGTGGAGAAGGAGGGGGAGGAGGGGCTCCAGGCACTGGAGCTGAGATTCCTNTGCCAGACACCTGGGCAGCGCGTGGTCACCCCATAGAGGGACATTTAGAAGGTGCGTTGCTGACAGGGCAATGTGTGATAGGTTGCTGGGTGAAAAATACCAAATAAGGAAGTACTGTGTCTTGAA
>VZRQ01004059.1:160640-182177 GCA_013397975.1 Machaerirhynchus nigripectus | reverse complement strand
CTTTTTATCCTAATTCCCAGCTGCAACACCCTCTCCTTTCCTCATTGGCTGAGGTACTCAGAAGGTACAGACTTCTTGAATTGCCTATTCTATGCCCCCCTCTAATATGCACCCCCTTTTTGTTATATAAAAGAAAAAACCTATTCATAATTCTATGAAGTCTTTGTTCTTTTTCTCCAGGTCCAGGAATTTAACATGGCCTTGTCTGAGCAACAGTCCGTGTTGATTAGTAACATCTCCTAGAACTGAGAGTTTTCTTCTGTTACTTCCCTGTCTCTAAGCTCCTAGCCCTGTCTGCAAGCAGATTGACATGGTCTACTTGTAAAGACACATTCATCTTAGTCCTTTCATGTCCAAAAAGGAGACAGAGGAGTCCTTCAACTTTATTTGAATGAAGGGAAAAAGGCCACTGGGGAAAGGCAACGCCCATGGGAGTTTCTCTCTGGAGAAAGGAGGAGGGTGCAGCCTCCCTTTTATCGTAAGTCCTGGCTGCATGTTCCCCTCTTCCCTTCCCAACTGGCTGAGATACTAGTAAGGTACAGCCTTCCCGCACCGCCTACCCCATATCCCGCCTTGAACCTACTGTTTTACCCCAAAGTTCAGAAGTTCAGGCTTGTGCTGACCCTTGCTGTTTCAGGAGCCAAGCTGTCTGGGGCCAGCAACAAACCTGCTACCCAAAGTCAGCAGAGACATTAAGACCCTTTTCAAAGATGTTAACACCCATCAAATTGTTTGTAAAGACATTAGCACACATCTTTCTGCTCACTAACAAAACCCCAAGCTAGTTAAGCAACAAAGTAACCCCAGTCCCCACCACACCAAGCAGGTCCGGGAGTGAGGTTTTGAAAAGCCGGTTGGAGAGCCCCAAGGCTCCCCTGCCTCCTCTGGACCCACCTCTGAGTCTTTCCCCATGGGAGAGGTGCTCCCTCCCTCTGATCATCTTGGTGGCCTCCTCTGGACTGTCTCCAACAGCTCCATGTCCTTCCTGTGCTGGGACCCCAGAGCTGGAGGCAGCTCTGCAGGTGGGGTCTCACCAGAGCAGGACAGAGGTGCAGAATCCCCTCCCTCCCCTGCTGCCCACGGGGCTTTGGCTGCAGCCCAGGACACACTTGGCTTTCTGGGCTGGGAGTGCCCATGGCCGGCTCATGTCCAGCTCTCACCCCCAGCACCCCCAAGTCCTTCTGGGCAGGGCTGCTCTCGATCTGTTCATGCCCAGCCTGGGCTGGCACCGGGGGTTGCCCTGACCCAGGTGCAGCACCAGCACTTGGTCATACTAAAATACATGAGATACCCATGGGCTCTCTACCCTCTGGATGTGACCACCAAACCAATTCCTTTTCCACCTATCAGTCCATCCACTGAATCCATCTTTCTCTAATTTATGGAGTAAAAAATTACTAATGTAATTAGCAGTTGAATAAAAAGGCCAGTTGAGGCCAGAAGAAATTTTTCTGAGGTGCTGGAAGATTCAGCACTATTTACTTTTGACAAGATGAAGGATGCTGAAAAAGTTCACAGTGCAGTTTCTCTTCCTACTGAATCCCATTTTCTTAAAATTGATTTAGGCTTTATTTGCATATGTGGCATCACATATTGTGTATGTATATTTTTTGTGACTTACAATTTCTGCCATTTGAAAATATTGGTAATCGGATTTATATAAAATATCACTAATGGGAGTATGCGTTTGAGGAGTTGCTCTAGGTCTTTATTCTATACTATTAACTTCCTGTTAAAGATGTGAGAAAAACAAGGCAACACAATTTTACAAGGCAACAAAATTAAAACATTAAGGGCTTAGAGGAAAAAGCACTAGTTTAGCCTTGCATCTGTGATCTCATTAGAGTACCTAGAATAAAAGTCAGCTACAGAGATGTTTGATCTGGCTTGAATTTACAAGGTTTATCAGTAAGTAGAGAACAGCACCTCACAGAGGTGGTGGTAATACCTTCACTATGCACCCAGGAGGGTAAAGGAAGATGTAAATTCAGCTCTACCTACCTTAGGGCTGTGCAAACTCCTGGCTTTGTGCCATTTGTTGTGTGGGAGTGAAGGTGGCCTCCAGCACATGCTAGTAAAGGTGAGGGAATAAATCCTCCTTGGGGTATCCATTATTTCCCACACTGGTGCAAACAATTTACAGAGCAGGCAGAATCTGTCCTGGAGGAATTTGCTGCGCCTGGTTGATTGTGAAAGTGTTTTGGGATTGACAATTCCCTAATGCTTTAGTGGTATGAAATTCCTGCAAATTTCAGTCTCTGGTGTCAGAAATAGTTGTCTTACTCTCCAGCTTCAGTATTAATCCTGGTTAGGTGTTACAGAGACAGTTTGAATTTTGTCTGTTACTGATCATTTTGTCTGTTACCATTTCACTAACATGAAATATCTTTTACTGGTTGCATCTTGTTTGGCAGGTCAATCATTAGGTGAGAGATGGAGGGTAAACCTGAAAGATTTATGTTTGATTTATTGATGAGGGTCAGCATCCTTATCACTAGGGTTGAGAGCAGCTTGTTTCTGTTGTAAGATCAACACTGATAATATTCATGATGTTTACAGTGCTTTATCACAACTCATAGATTTAAAAAAAAAAAGACAACTATGTGTCACTCAGAGCAGTAATTGTTAACTGATTAACTTTTAATAAGGAACTTCATATGATGCTTGGAATTTTTATTGTTATTTGAAGCAACCATTTTAAAGTACTCTTAGTCTATTTTTCTTCCCCATTACATTCCATGTTTTAAAGTGTCTTACAGGTGCAGAAATATTTTACGATGTATAAAAACTTAACAGGCTGCAGTTTTTGTTTGCTAGTAGTTTGTTTTCATTTTGGCTGTTACTGTTGACTGATCCAAATAATAGATCAGTTCAAATTAACTTAAAATACCATGTTTGTAGCATGGTTATGATGAGAAACGTGGGGATGTGAAATTCAGTTTGGACTACTGCTTTGAGCTATTCACCTTCAGTGGCAGAGTATGTACCTCATGCTCCCTGTTGAAGGTATAATTTGTGAGTGACCATTGGGTGTCACTGCTGCTGCTGTTATACAGATCTTTTACCACCACTATCAAAAGAGCAGGCATGAGCATTCATTTAGAGAAAAGAGGAGCTTGCATGGATTTAAGGTCTGTTTTTTTTTTTTTTTTTTCTTCTTGCAACATGGAAAAGGGTCAGCCAGAAGTATTATGACTGATACCTGTAATGGAGAAGATGTAATTTCCACAGATCTTCTGCAAGGTCTAGTGTCTATAATTAGATGCAATTGCTCTGGGATGATATAGTCTAAAATACGATAAATTTTTCCATTAAGGAACAAATTGCCATTTAAGTGAAATCAAACGTACCTTTCTTTGTTAAGGGAATAAAAGCGTACTCTGTCCTGTTGCTGTTGTTCAAAGCGAGTTATGGTTAAAAAAAAGGAACAATGAAAATCCTGAAACTGCAAAACAGCATTACAATTAGAACTCTTCACATATTCACTGATGACTGAGAGCCTTACATCATCCACAGGTACAACAGGTGGCCTGTGATCCTTGAAAGGCTGGTATGTTTCATACAGTTCTCAGAATCAAATGTGGTTTCATACTGGGCTGAAAATACGGCTCTGCTACTATAACATGCACACGTTGTTGTCTTTAGGCTCTTATGCATTGGAAGGCTCTGCATCTTCTCAGCAGCACACTGATTTTCACAAGACTCATTTCAGGCACAGAAGTCTGTTTATACGGAAGTGCTCTGTAGAAAAATACATGTTACAGATCAGGAAGAGGATATTGCTTTAACATCATATTTGAGAAATCAAATCAAATCTAACCAACACCATAAATATCTGTAAAATATATACAAAGTTTTTCTAAATATGAATGTGGTTAGACTGTGCTTACCACATTTTGTGCTTATGCATCTTTTTTTTCCCTCAGTAATAAGAATTTTATCTATGATCTTTTTTTCTTGCTAGGAGTAAACTATTAGCAGAGAAGATCAACACTGGAATTTCATCATACTCTTTTAGATCAAAGACATGAATTTCCAATTTAACTATAATATTACCAGTTTGCAATTTCTTAAGATGTTTGTAGACTTCAGCAAAATAACTTTTTCTTAGCCATTTAAATGTTTAAGATTTTTCTCTCCCTTTCATGAAGTCGTATAATTCTATGTAGGCATCCATGGATATGTCTTGCACAGATAATGCTAGGTTCAAATTAGCCCAATATGTCCTATAAAAATTTTAGAATGCCCTTGTATTATGCTGTGAGTCAGGGTACTGCTACTATCCTTGTTTTCAAATGCAAGGAATTAAGTAAAAATGCACTAAAGACCTTAATTCTATTCACATAAGATGTTTTAAGTGAAACGAGGAATTGACCCTAAGAGTACACTGGACAGTGCTGGGTGTTTCCACAAATTATATAAACAGCAAAGACAAGGAAAAAAGTATCAAACTTACTTTACTTCTGAAGGGGGGGATTTAACTTTGGACATAGACAAGCATTGCAGACTTGTAAAATAAATTAGACTGGATGGGACCTATGGGGGTTCTCTAGTCTGACCACTAACTTAGACTATGGCTGCCAAAGCTACTACAGGTGGCATGGGATCATATTCCTTTGATTTTAGGCATTACCAGAAAGGAGAAAGCATAATTTCCCTTGGCCACATATTCAGTGCTTGCATACTGCCACAATAATAACCCTTACCATAGAACCAAATGTATCCTTGCTGGGCTGGAAGCACAAAATGCCATGAGAAGGTGCTGATGCATGGGTAAACTGATGGAACAGTTGTAAAATGCAATAAATCCCTCAAGCTCTAAATGCTAGAAAGTATTTTTTTAAACTGTTTTTTCTTCTAAGATCTGTCTGATACTTCATTGAAATTAATGTTTCCCTCAGAGAACTCCTGGTCCCAGAACTTGTACAGTTTACCAGCTTCAGGGTCATGATTGCTAAGTTATTCTTACTAAAAGCTAAAATCGGCTAAAAAATCCTCTGTTTTCAGTTTAGCCTCTATTATCACATAGGACGTCTCAGTTCCTCACTGCATTACATTCTTGTGGGATTTTGAAGTTGCTGTACCCAGGGAGGTTTGATGAATTCAGTAATTCAAAGACAGATAACAGGTGGCAGTGATTTTCATTTATGATCATATGAATTTGAGAAGGTAAACTGATGACAGGTACATCTGTCTATATTCAAGGGTTATTTAAAAGTTGCAGGATTTAAGGGGGATTATAAAGAACTTGTGATTTCTCATGAGATGGGAAGTTGTCCTACTTCCTGTACTTTCAAAAAGTCTACACTCTCTAGCCTGATCTTGTTAAAAAAACCCAATAATAATTCGAATCCTTATTATTACTAAGTTGTGAGCCCCTCTGTCATCAAAATCTAGTAATGATCAAAATCCTTTTGCATTTTCATGCTTATTGTGGAGATGGTCTGTACTCCAGGGTGCTTTAAATTTTAAAAAAGTGTAATGGATCCATGGTTCAAATTAAAGTGTTCACAAGCCGAGAAGTTATGATCAGTGTTTCTTCATAAGAAATACGCTGTAGATACCTCCATTTTATTACTGCTGGCAGGGGGTTGCAGCATCCTACTGCTTCCTTAGCCATTTTGCATCAGTTGTATTGCACTTCTTAATTTACCTTGCAAAACTGGAAAAATCTTTCCTATTGGTCACTCAGTATGGGGCCTACTGGCATATAATGCCACATTCTGAAAGTTCAGGATGATTTCCCACAACCAAAATCAGTACTAGCTGATCCCTGCAAGAAGAAAGAAGGATGATGTGCTGCCCACAGTTGAGGTCTACAGATTTTGGTACCCACCTTGCTTGGGAACTTAGCTGTGCAGTGGTAGTTTCCTTTTTTCCTTTATGATATGCTCCCCTAGTCTGATCTCAGAATGTTTGGTTTTGAGATCAATATCACTTTAGAACCTCTGAATATGTCCCTATTTGATTGAAACATGGTCTACTGTGGCATTTTTAAAGGAGCCAGTTTCAATAATGATCTGTTAGGAGGAGGATTTGCAGGATTCTTTTGCTAAATTCCTCCTTCCTCTCTCACACACGTGTTCTTCTCTACTGTTTCACTCCTTGCTTTAGAAGGAGGAAGAAAAGTCACTTTTTCTCTCTGCTGCTTTGTCCATAGAGACCAGCATAAGTACACTACATGAAAAATGTGTCTCCAAGCAAGGCTGCCTCTATACTGCTGAGAAAAATAAATAGTTTCCTAAATGGCCACTTACAATAAGAAGGACTCTTTATTTACTTATTTCAGTCTCACAAAGTCTTTGTCCTCAACAGCTCCATACACAGTGGAAAAAATATACCATTAGGAGGTAGGAAGTAAGGTAGGAACACAGATGTGAAAGTCCAAGAAAGGCAGGAGCTCTTGTGAGGAGGCTGATGAGGAAAAGATGTCTAAAGGCAGGAAGAATATGTCAAGGAGCAGACAGTAATTACAGCAAAGAAAAGGAGAACGTGGATATTTCCCAGAACGAGGGTGCAGATTCTGGAGCTAGATCACTGTGAACAGCTTCCAGAATTGACAAAGCAATACAAAAGTTCAGTAAAATGTAGTATAAGAGATTAGGAAATCTACCTTTTGGTATTTCAGGATTAGGAGTGAAGACTTCCCGAAGCTAATATCAGCTGTTCTGCGAATGTATACATAATTTTCTGAGGTTTTTCTTATAAAGAAAACATCTTCATTAGGAGAAAGTTGGCTATAACCTTGTTAAAATTTAAGACTGTAGCTATGCCTAGAAAATTACCAACCCATAGTGACATTAGAATCCAATATATTGGATTTTAAAAGAAATAGCCTTTTAAAAGGCTTGGGCTTTTATAATTTAACCCTATCTAAAATCTCCAGTCCAGAGTGTAGAGTTCAGTGCTTTAAGGGAGTGTACAGGCAGCACAAGCTCTGACCTGTGGTAGGAGTTATGCCAAGGGTTCTGCATTATCTGTGTTTGAATCCTTGCCCTACTTGCTCACACGTAGTTTCCCTTTCAGAGACTCTAAGGTGGTGCTGGCTCTCCTTTCTCCTTTGCTACTGGAGGCCACTTCAAGCAGAGAAGGGATGTACACATTCGTGGTGCTCACAGTGCATTGGTTTGGTGCGGGAGTGGTGCTGCTTAACATCCATCGATGAATGGCACTCTGCAAGCTGAGCACTGACCACCATTGCCACTGAAAATCACTCCGTGTGAGTCATGCAGCTTTTCCTTGGCAGTACTGTCCTGCAAGGCCCTTTATGGCTGCAAGCACGGCCATCTCCTGTAGCTTATTTCTGTGGTCAGCATGGCCTCTGTTGCCATTGTACTGCTATGTTTAAATTATGCTTGCTGACTTCTGATAGATTAAAAATAACACACAATCTATCTAACCCAAAATTTTCAGCAAGCCCAGTACAAGGTCAAATTAAAGGAAAACAGCAGATTTGTCAATACTAGTTGTGTGGTTTACCTACAAAATCTACTGTATATTTTTGTTCTCTGCATTAAAACATGATTAATATTTTATGCTCTCGTAGTAGAAGTTTATCTCATAGCTTCAAATATTAGTGACAAGAATATGTTTAATGAACAAAAGTTTTTGTGTGTTTTGGTTTTGTAAATACAAGCTAAACAATGGTAACTAAACATCCCTTCAATTAAAATATATATTCTTACCTATGCATGGATCAACTACCAAGACCAGTAGTGGGAAGTAACACACTGATGACACTACTTAATATTTTGGACAATGTGAAACTGGAACTGAAAACCCATCACTTCAGTGATAAATCAACCGTAAAAGCCAGCTGTTGAGCTTGGATGTTTTTGTTTCCTTATTTTTAAATATTCAGATAAAATGTAGTATTTCAAATTTCACATGCAGCAACATGAAAGATAATTTAATAGCAGGTGTTTCCATTTGGCAGTTCAATCACAAATGTACATATGTGCAATTATGTCCAGTAATAGAGTGGGAAGAAAATTGAAGTATATGATGATTGTAATATCTTTATATGTACATTTTTCAGCCTCTATTATGAGTGTCTTATGTTATGAAAAATGAAAGGTATGTTGTTGGGTTTTCCCTCTTGAAGCAGGCATCACACAAATTCAGATTTCTTTTCTCCCTAACAAAATATATTCAGTGACTTGGTTTTTGAGGTGACAAAAGAAAGCTGACACACTGAAACTGCAGCAACTGTGCAACTATATTTTTTGTTTACTTTTTAATGGAAGAGTAATCTGCATAATTCTACTTTTGTTACTACCCCTTAACAAATACATTCGTGGCTCTTAGATGTTTGTTGTTTATCTCAGGGTTACCTAGCATGATGTGCAGCTAAAATTTTTCTGAAGGCTTGAATCTCCAAAATACTAGTTGTACCTCTTAACTGGTCATAGGGTAGCATTCCTAGAGTGCTAACACCATTTATATATTCACTGACTTCCAAATCATTGAAGTGGTGAGCAAGAAAGAATATTCAGGAATCAGATTAAACTGACATGTTAATTAAGACTGTTAGTACTGCACTGTCATTTGGAATGAGGGATCTATTTTTTTCTGTGTTTTTCTGCGAAGAAAAAGAAAATAAAGAAACCCAAATCACAGAATTCCTACAGTGGTTAGGGCACTTCTCTAGGGTGTGGGAGACATTCAGGTCAGTCTGTTTCTACAGCCTGTCCAAATTCCCTTAAAAGGTAGCATTATTTGCTTCTCACAACAGTTTGCTGTGATCCACAGGCCTGCTGGAAGTCACCAGCAAGCAAAAGGTCTCCTGAGATTTCAGATGGGTGTCAGAGTAGTGTTTCTGGTGCCTGCAGGAAGGAGTATCCTACAGCATTCCCATGACCTTCCTCTTTCCTGCAGACATTAAATTCAGACTCAGATGGTCCTGACGGATTCCCTGGCATTCCTCACTCTTGACCAGGGAACTATGGTTATGGCAAAGCTGAAGTGGAGGTGAAACGGGAGCAGGCTTCCAGCTTTCCTCACCCTGTTAATTGCTGTCCTTGCCACCTTACCGCTTTCCCCTCTGGATCTGGACACTGCAGGTTCTCTGCTACGACTACTCATTCTCTGGGGAAGCAAAGTCCACCTACCGCCCTACACATTCTTTGCAAGCACAAAATATGTATCTCAATTTGCTGCTTATGGAAGTCATAAACACCATGACTTTCCGTGTAGTCTCCATGGTGTAAGGTTTTATTAAAGCTACTGGCTCCTAATTGGTGTGCTGTGCACTATTTCCTCCTCCTGCCCAGGAGAAAACCAATTGTTTCTAAGGAGATTTTTCTAATTCTGTGACAGACAATGAAGTTGGTATTTTGCAACTGTGCTTTTTCCTAAATATTTTGAACCTGATAACGCTTGTGAGAAAGTGCTTGTTCTCTGAAGCAGCTGCTCTGTAAAATTGATTTGCAGGAAAGTGGAGTATAATTCTGGAGATCAGGAACTGTAGTAAACATTGCACAAAATCAGCAAGCTGGGAGTTAATGAAAAAGAAATGGAGTTTCTGTAGAAGGATAAGTGTGAATGAGGTGGTTTGGTAACTCTTTCTTCACTGGCATTTATTGTTATCACAGATAAGGATTTCATCACAGACTGTAGTTTTCAGCTCTTGGAGGGAAGAGAAGGTATGGAGATGAAAGACAAAAACCTTTTACTGACTGCAGTAGATGGCTAGTGGAGTTAATGAAAGGGTTGTCTGTAATCTTTTGAGTCTGGTCATAAAAGATATAGCAGAAATTCATGGTATTATAATAGTCTTGGAAAGACCAGAACTTTCCAATTGAAGGCAGGGGTACAGTGTTTATGGTACAGTAGATTTCCAAGATGTAAGAATGGTACAGAAAGAAGGTTTTTCTACCAAAAGTACTTCAGGAAGTGTATGCTAAGATTCATTAAAAAAATATTGGGGTTGTGCCATGTTTGGATGTTGATCAAACTTCTGTCATTCTTCTATTATTTGTGTGGGTTTGATAGCTTGGAATTTATTGGAATGATGTCAGAATTAAATTTATGTTAGAAACATCAGAAAATAAGTGTACTGCCAGGTACATCTGCAGATGTGATAGCTAACATTTCTTCAAATTCACATAAAATACAAAAGATGTTGATAGCTTCAGATTTATCTTTGACAAATAAGAAGAGTCATTAAAGAGTGGTTCACTGTAAATAAAGAAAAAACAGATGGAGGTAAGTATGTCAGCTGCAAAATAACAACTCAGACATTAGAGGTCTACTTTATAAAGTCAAATGAATGAAGTTAAATACATTGGAAAGTAATTAGATCAAATAAACAAAATAGCTAGAACTTGTGTATTAAACAAAGGAGGAAGCCTGAAGTACTTGCTGTAGTAAAGCAAGGGACTAGCCTAAGTCTTCAGAAATACAGAAAGATTTTCTGTTTTCTAGGCTTTATTTTTAACTCTTATATACATGGAAGAGTTAAGAGTAAGAATCGCTTAATTTGGTCTAACTTTGTAAAAAAAGTAACCCAAAAACCTCGGTGTTTGGAAGAAGAAACAAAGACAGCATCCTGTGAAACTAGAGATTTGGAGACGTCTACGCAGAGCTCTTAAACTGGGTTTTCAATTTTCATTGAGGGCAATAGAACTTATAATTGGAGGTAAACAAAACAGTGGTGGAGGAGAGACTAGAATATGAAAACTGCTTCCACTAGGGTGGAAGTGAAACTCAAATTAATGCTTTCAAACCAGGTTATCTAACATTTTCCCTTGAATAATGAAAGAAGTGCCCCACGTTCCTTCACTACCTGTGTAGCAAGTTTCTTTGTAAGTGGTAGAATGTAAGAAAACCACCACCCACACCTCATGGATTAAGCAAAGATAACACATCAGAAAATAATTTGAAACAGTTATTTGAGAACATATTTTGTAAAGGCTTTAAAGTGGTTAAAAAGGAAATTGCATTGGACTGCTCTGAAAAGAAAATTATCAGTTTGAAGGAAAGTTACAGAGATTCAGAGATCAGTCTTTGGACCAATATAATTTAATATTTTCATTAAAGTCTTTGGCAGAAGGGAGCTAATGAGGCCTGCTGATACAACCAAGTTGTTCAGCATCATCAAAAAGAGAGATGAAAAACTGGGTCACCTTGTGGAATAGCCTGCAAGGTATGAGATGAAATTTAATAGTACAGCTGCTTAGTCATAGCCTTAGGGAGTGGTAATAAGAAAATTCATTATTAACTGAAAACTGTTTAGTTGGAAATGACAAAAGATTAGGGGAATTAAGTGTAACAGTTGATAACAGAAAAAGTACAAGTCAGGAGTTATGAGAAAAGATGTTTCCAAGGAAAGGGACTGTGAGATCCCAGGATTCCTTGCTAGCATGTTGTATTCTTTTTCAGTAGGAGTGTTTCTAACACAGTGTTTAGGGAAAAGGATACAGACAAGGGTCAAATGCAGCATGTTGTGAGGAAAAATGAAATAAACTATGGTTTGCTTGGCATGGCAAAATGAAATCATGACCTCTAGAAAGGGAAAAGGACTAGTTTAGCTGTATAACAATACTGATAAAATACCAAATAAAGTAACTACATTAAAGTTTAGAAAACCAGGATTAATACTCAACTATCACAAATAGTGAGAAGTTCAGAAAAAAATCTAATAAGGGTAGTGGAACTTGGCAGTCTAAGTCTTTCAAGGCACTCTGATGATCTTGTCACCAAGCAAAAGGTATGAAAAGCTTTCTAAATGTGATGAAACACCACAAGCAATTTTCTTTCAGCCTTCGCATCTATTCTAAGCTTTTTGAGCTTTACTAATTTGAGCTTTACTGAACACCTAAATACTCCTCTTAGAGTTTCACTGCAGTTGTTTCTGTATTTACATATATTCTTTAATGGTCGTTTACTTATTAGCTGCTTTGGTGCTTGTGGATGGATTACTTTTATTGCCCCTGAAAACTAAATCCAGAAAGTTGGCAAGCAAACCAAATGGGCTGGACTACCTTTATGACTGCTCTTGAATTCCTCTTTATCTTTTCAATCTTTCCTATTTCCTTGCTCCTTTTTCTTCAGCGAGATTCTTCTCACCTTTCCTGACACTCATCCCGTTGCCATGCTGACACATTACCACTTCCATTTTCCTCACCTCTTCCTAACAAATCAGGACTGAAATTTTTGCAGGTTTCACACTGAAGGAGAGCCAGGCGCCTTACACCTTAAAACAGTGTTTTTCAGCCTGTTCGTAGTCATAATCAGTCTATGCCAGTCCATACCTGGTTTAGATCAAAAACCTAATTTTTTAAATGGGAACATTAGGAATTTTATTTTACAAGCAATCTTTCTGTTGTCAAAAAACTTCATGACATGCATCAAGTCTGTAAGAACTTGTGGCAGTTTTTCTACCATAGTAGTCTGAGATTCATGAACTGACACTGCGTGATACCCCTAGGTCATTCTTAGGTAAGTCAAAGGGAGTAAGGTTTTCAAATATCACTGAAGCTTAGTACAAATCTGTGAGAGATGGGATCTTGACCCTTGTGGAAATGGCATTCAGAACCTAAGGAGTCTCAGAGTGGTGACCATTCTACTATATGAATAGTCCTAACAGAAATCCCTATTTCCCATAAGGCATGTTTAAAATTAATGTCCTTCAGACTGAGCATAATTCTTGTGGTTTTTTGGATTGCAGTACCAATCCAAGATCTTTGAAATACTTGGCAGAATACTGTTTTGGTTCAGAGAGATAGGGCTGCAGTAAATGACAAGAATTACATTTGAGTAGTGTTGTCTGTCTGCCTTGACAGGCTGAGCTAATAAAGAAAAATATGGACAAAGAGATTAAAGGGAGTTAAGTACTACATGCCAATTCAGAGAGCACAAAAGATTTATACTGGCCATCCACAACCAGTTGGTTTGGTGGATAACATTTTGTTTTCATTCACATAGAAAAAAGTACATCTCCCTCAAAAAGTTGTGGTTCTCCCATACTTTTCAGCATAATTATGGAAGCAATAAGCATGCTGACAGAGCTTCACAGAATCACAGAATTAGGTTGGAAAAGAACTGTGAGATCATCAAGTCCACCCTATACCTTAACACTACCTTTTCAACTAAACCATGGCACAGGCTTGGTGCTGAAGGCAATGATGTAGAGAAATAATCAGCATTTAGAAAGAGGAAATTAGAAAAGAAAATTAATTTTTTCCCACTTTTTTATGATATACTACTGTATCTCAGATGTATGTAGCCATGATACCATTTAAATTTGGGTTGTTTGAATATTTTTTTATGCCTTAGCCATATGCAGGGATTTTTATCCTAGAAAGAGTACTTTGTATTTTTAATTTTTCACAAGCACCTCCTACAGAGATTTTGCTAATAAAACACTGGCTTAAAGTTTTTAAGATTTTTATAAATCTTTACTGACATACCATACGAAGTTCTGTAAGTTCATGGCCTCTAGGCAATGAATTTTTTTAGTGAGACTAATGGTGAATGACAGCACATTCTAGTGCTATTCAGAATTTTGCATCAGGGTAGTATGTTGACACATGCTTGAGACCATTGAATAATTCAGAATTCTGCTGGTGTGAATGTCATTTATTCTCAAAATCTAGAATAGTTTCTGGGAATCTCACTTTCTGGCCTAATGTACCACCTGAAGATGCCAAGGAAGCATCTCCTTCGTGCTGAGATTTGCAAGGCTTCCTCTTGTTGCAAGTCAGCCTGTATTAACTGCAATTCTGGGTGTCATCTAAAGTGAATGGGAACTTGGCTATTGGTTTCAGTTATCAAAATACAGGACAAAATACAGAGAAGAAAACTCTAGAAATGTCTTACCCTGGTGCATGTCCTCCTAGTGGTTTTTGATTTAAAGGGGGCAGCTTTTTCAGAGCTTAGGTCTTTTTGGGAGTTGCAGAAGAGAAACCTTGGTTGTTTTTGAGTTTGAAGAAGTGTGCTCAGCCTCAGTAATACTCACTAACACAGTAGAGTTTTGGAATAAACCTTTCCTATGAGTGAAGTTAGTGCAGATTTTTCCATTTTTAATAAACCATATGGTTGAATAGCATAGTCTTGCATGTTGCACAGCTGTTTATGATAATGTAGTGATAGCTAACTAGCTATTTAGAAAAAATACTCTGTTACTGGTTTCTAGAAAATATATTCCAAAATACATCCCTTATTTTTGTTGGTGTTCTTTCAATAGAAACACCAAGAAAAAAGAGTCTGGGTTGNATAAATCCTTTGTTTTGTTTGGAATTTGCTCTCCTCCTGAATCAAGACTGATAAAACATTTGAAGACATTGTGTAAGCTTTTCGGGCTGCAAAAACAATAACTCTAAAAATACGTTGGGTTTTTTTGACCTCTTTCTTTCTTTTCTTTAAACTGAAACTTGATGTGCTGGCTTCTCTAGAGAACAGGCAAGAGCTACTTCTTACTTTTCAGTGAATTTTTTTTCCCCTGAAATCTGTTGGGAGTTTTCTTGGCTTTTTGCAGGCCTTCATTATGTTGTTGGGAAAGGGAGGTTACCTTTCTTTAAGCTGATGGATACCTTGTTCCAAAGTAAGAATGGGGTAGTGCTATTTGCATTGGTTCATATGAAGACAAATTGCACAGGATTACTATTATTAGTACCCAGTATTTGGAAAATGTGCTGACAAAAGTGAACCTAAACAATTTTGTGAAGAAAGACACAGGTAACAACTATTTAAACTTCAAGAATGGTGGTACATCAAATTTAACAGCTGCATTTGGACAAGGAAGACCTATATAAATGTGGTATCCTATTGTGATTTTATCTGATCTGATGGCCATTAACTAAGTCTATGAAAGCTTCTTGACTTTTTTTTCCTTTAGTATTAATGAAAATTAATTTTCGAAGGGAGCAGGAAAAAAAGTTAGCTTGGGTTCTTACTTAAGGAGAATAATTGAGTAATTATAGATGGTAATGTGGGTCTGGGCACTGCATATCTTTTTTTCTCTGGTTTCTTATCTTTCAGCAGAAAGTGAAGATATATTTAGAAATAAATACAACTTCAACTTACGAGTATTAGTCTCAATGTTCTTCCAGTCTTGATTCAAAAGGAAAAGTATGGTTAGACATTGACTGAAATGTTATGATACAACATGCATACATGTTCATTAATTTTACATTGCCTTGTTTGAAGATGACATAGGAGAATATCCTTAGCCAGTAAATTTTAGTTTTCCTTCAAGACTTCAGCTTCTGTGAGTGTTTGAGGGAAAGAAATAAGGTGGAATGTAGGACTTGAATGGAATGTTGACCTTTTAAACTTGTGCTCTGTGAGGCTTTCTGCATTTTTATCTCCTGTCCAGGGTTTTTGTTCATAGTTTTCTTAAATACAAGGTTTGTTTCTCTGCTCCTTAATCAGGCCATGTAGCCACTGATTTTTGTTTAATTTTTTTTCTTTGTGCTTTGCTCCATTCTAGTTTAGGAGGGGATAGTAAACAGCAGATCAACTGTAGGGATTGGCAGATGATTTAAAATCTTCCTGTAAGAAAAGAATAATAGCTGTTTCAGTAGAGCTTTTTTGGTTTTGAGCAAATCTGTTAATTAACATAGCATATGAGAAAGAACCTCTAAAAACAAACCATGAAGAGTTCAGCTTTGTCGGCTAGAAGGAAGGCTTTGCTATTTTAAGTTGAATGGCATCCTGATTATAAAATTAGTGGCTATATAAAACATTTTTTATTGCATGTCTGCATGTTTTAAAATCCAGTTCTTAAAGAGGTTTGTCAACATTCAGGAATAAATTTTATGTACATGAATAAACCTCTAAAATGCATTTTGGAAATAGAATCATGACTAGGTTTTAAGTTTTGGTGGGGAGTAAAGCCTTTCACAAGCATTGCAGCTACATCTTTAATCACGCTCAAAATCGTGCATTGGTCATTTCATGTTTCTGACTGGTACTATATGCCATGCACGTATTATTGGTTTACATTATGTATTACTTGTGTACATCCTGTAGTAATTTCATAAAAAGTGCTTCACCAAGGGCATGTCCTGCCTGACCAAACTAGTGTCATTCAACGATGGAGTGACCACATCAGTGGACAAGAGAAGAGCTATGGATAGCATCTGTTGGGACTTCCTCAAGGCCTTTGACATTGTCCCTTGCAATGTCCTTCTCTCTAAAATGAAAAGATTCGGATTTCATGGATGGAAATTTGGTGGATAAGGAACTGGCCGGATGGTTTAACGTAGAGAATTTAAACCATATTTGACAATTTATGTTGTAAAAGCATTTATTTAAGTAGCTGCTATGTGATGGAAATGGAAAAAATGGGCCGTGGAGTCACACTTTTGGATGAGCTTGTCAGGCCAAATAGCTCACTGCTGCTCAGTATTCCTTACTCCTTCAACTGGAAGCTCTAATTTTACCAAGAAAGCAGTCTTCTGATTCCTGACAGTTTAATAACCAGTCTAATTATTAATAATTAGTCTTTGAGATGTCCTTTCTTGATAGGCAGATGAGATGCTTCTTTTATTGCCCACTTCTGTATTGCTGCAGAGATTTTGCCATGCTCTAGAGCTAGAGATTAGTGAAATTACAGACAGAAAAGCAATTTGATAGCCAGAAACTTCTTGTCTGCTCAATGAAAGTACTATTGTGATTCTGCAGGAAAACTTTATGAATTAGCGGGCATTTTTGCTATTTTTGTCTGCAGGGATCTTATAGCTGTTTACAATTAACCACAGGTACTCAAAGTAGAAACTCTTTTCCTTTGTTCCAGGAACAACCAACACTGTTTCTGAAACTTGTTTTTACTGACACTGTCTTTAAGAACATTGTACTTTTTATCACAGGCTTGATGGGAGTAACATCAGATGAAGCTCCTTTTCCCTGCAGGGGGTAACATATCGCTGAGCAAGTGTAACACTTACGTATCACCTCTTACTTTGCTGCGTTTTGCATGGTTTATAAATGTTGTGATGTCTTGCTGCATGGGCAGATTTCATTCTATTTGAGGGATGGAAATGCATGCTACAGAATCAATTATGTGAGAGCTTAGTAAGGTACTTCTTTGTTCTTAGTGTCAGTGCTTTGATAACTAGAAGTTTACTTTGTGCCCTGTATGCCCTCAGCATTTATTTTCAGTTGAAGATCTCAGTTTGAAGGGACTACATTTCTCTGTACTTGAGAAATATCTCCTACCTTAGAGATCCTCCTTTAAACAAGAACCTGTGTTCCCAGTCCTCAGGGTTACAGGGATAAACTGGAAAAGGCTGCCAAAGTTATTATAGCCCCAAGGGCACCTGCTGAAATAATCCTGAGAGTCAGCTAGGTCATTCCCTTGCCTTCCAGGAGGCTTTAATGCCTTCTTAATAAAGCTATGTACCTCAAGGTATATGGAGACAAAGGAGGTGGGGAGGGAAGAAGAACCTTTCACTATTGCTGTTGGAAAGGAATAACCTCTTGTGCATGCAAGGGGAAAAGTGTAGGTGCATGGGGCCTATACCACAGAACCCCAATTATAGGCTATTTCCTTTTCTGAAAATTTTCTTAATCGTCCTGTGCAAACTCTCAGTGATCCAGGTATAGAAGCTGTTTGGATGTTTGCTGTTCACATTAGTCGTGATTGGAAAATTTTCTACTCAGTGATAACAATGGAACTATTTAATAGCTTCTGCAGTCTTCATTTAAGGTGCAGGTAAGAAGAAAAATGAGTATGATTTTTAGTTTTGTCGTCTTTCGAATGATGTGACTGCCTTAGCATTTAGAGGAAGAGAAGTTGGCATAGAGCTGGGTTCCTATCAGTGTTTCACAGCATGAACTCTGGTAAGTATTAGCATTCCACACTTTTTCTCTGATACAGAGGTAATATTTCATACATACGGAGTTGCTGTGATGAAATAGTCAATTATTTTGAGACCATAGGTTCTTGTATTTTGATATAGGAAGACTTTATGTCTTAATCAATACACTGTCTAAGGCAGCACTGGTTATGGGTAAAATGTAAAAAAATGTTGTTACTGCTTTGTTATAACTAGAAATTACCTTAGATACCACTTGAGAAGTTAGTACTGTAAAACATCACGTTATTGTCTGTGGTAAATTGTTTTCAAAATGTTTCCGTCCTTTCTTCAGATAAAGGTAGCACACATCTCTGGAGGTGCTCAGTGCACTGCCATCACGGAAAATGCAATTGTCTTGTCTATCCATAAAGTACTATTCAACGCCATATCAAGCCTCACACTAATTTTCTTTAAAATTTGCATTATTGATACCAACATTATCCATCTTTATTATGAAGTATATTGTCGGATAATTGATTAATAGTTTGGCTAAATATCTTAATTGGAACTTAAAAAGTCTTAGAAATACAATCTCAGCACTGTGCAAATGCCACATATTTTGGCTAGATGCCTTAAGCCACTTGCACACTATAAAGCAAAACACCCAGCAATTCTCATACGAGTTTCCTTTTGCTTGCATAAAGAAAGTGACAAGGAATTGTTTTTAGGACCGTTTAAAAAAATAATCTGTCGGAGCAGTAAAGTATTGAATAAGAAACTGGGAAAAGTGTGATTTGTGAAGAGGTTATCAATGCTGGTTTGAGCATACTGTATTTATATTCTTCAGTGAACGTTTGAAATACAACATTGAACTATACAGCTGACCAGGATTTCCTAATGAAATGTGACTTTCTCAATTTCAAAGCTCTTGACAGAAAATCATGCATTCAACATTTTTTGAAATAGGAAAGAAATTAAAAACCAAGTCGGAATTTATCAGAGAGAAAAAATGTTTAGAAGAAGGGTGAATCTGCTTCCTTAACTGAACGAATGGGTTATCTTCTATTCTGACATCCTGTGCTCAGCACTGGTGAAACCCCACCATGATTTGTATGCCCAGTTTTTGGGCCCCTCATAATAAGAAAGGCATTAAGGTGTTGGAGCATGTCCAGAGAGAGCAACAGAACCAGGGAAAGGTCTGGAGCACAAGGCTGATGAGAAGCAGCTCTGGGGTCGCAGCCTGGAGAAAAAGAGACTCAGAGAGAATCTTTTCTTTCTCTACAACTCCCTGAAAGGAGGTTGTGGCCAGGTGGGGATTGGTCTCCTCTCCCAAGTCACAAGCAAAAGGACAATAGGAAACAGCCTCAAGTTGCGCCAGGGCAGGTTTAGATTGGGTATTAGGAAAAATTTATTCACTGAAGGAATGGTAAAGCCCTGGAACAGGCTTCCCAGGGAAGTGGTAGAATCCCGATCCATAGAACTGTTGAACAGATGTCTAGATGTGACACTCAGGGACATGGTCTAGCGGTGGATTAGGCAGTGCTGGGTTAATGGTTGGACTTGATGATCCTACAGGTTTTTTCCAACCTAAATGATTCTGTGATATAAACTTAAATGTAGCAGTAGAGAGTTGTCAGAAAATCGAAAATTATTTTGAGAGATTATTGCAGTTCATATTGATATAACAGTGATATGACACCATCATGGGGGCAGTTACTTTCAACACATAGTTTTAACATACATTTTCCATTAAATGTGTTTTGCTAAAGTACTAATTTTTCTTCCTTTGCACAGAAGTATATGGCAACTGTTTTGAGACTCGGGTATTAACTCCAGCAGTATAGTTCAGTCTAGATGGCCAGATGGATAGAATGGAATATAAAATTGCAGGGCATTTTGCAAGTAGGTGACTATGCCAGGGCTGTGGGTGCTGCCAGCAATGTCCAGTTTCCAGCCCTTTACAAGTTCTTCCTCAAGTAAGAGCTAAGTTTCTTTGCTGTGACACAGTACGTTCCTTAGCAGTGCCCAGTTTCAAAGCTAAAGAAAGAAATCTGCTCATTCACTCATGATGGTATTGAGTAGGGATAGGTGGCTCTGTATTCCTTTCAGCTCTGATCTTCTGTGTAGAAGATCAGAGGACCATCAAGGAGCATTTCTGTACTGTGTGTTTATCAGAGCAGCTGCCCTGCCTAATCTGTCGTACCAAAATGTTGCTAGTGAGATGCTCACATCAGACAAGAACCTGCCTGTAAGAAATTGTCTTTCAGGATATTCTCTGTCCCAAAGGGCAGGTTTTTTCCTTACCAGATAGAGGTGGTTTCATCACTTCAGTCCTGCTGGCTAAGCAATCCTCAGCTTTGGAGTAGCAGTGATAGTTTCCAGCATGCTAGTGGAGGAGTTCTGCATAGAAAGCAAATGCACATTGTAGTTTCATAATTTTCAGCAATCCAAGTAATTGGAGGATGTAATTCTTGCTCTCTCTAAAATACCTGTCTCATTAAAACTTACATGTTTACCTAGGAACTTTATAGGCCATCATTTGAAGCATATCATTATATCAAGTGATTGCTAATTTTCTATTTTATTGTTTCATATAATATGTGAAAGCAAATTAAGGAAAGGTTTTTTTAGAGCCCTGATGGCTATCATTATGTACATGCTAATATGGATCTTATTGATATATTTATAGTTAAGCATCTCAAGATTGGGAGAGCAGGAAATGTTCTTGGGAAAACGCTGATCACAAGGGAAAATTATTTTATACTTGTTTTATGCAAATCTCATACAGATAACTGTGACAATTACAGGATTTTCTGAATGTCCTGTGATTGTCAATGATGGCATCCTTGGCTGTCTGATTTAATATGATTTGATAAATGTCTTGAAAGATTAATGTAGATTAATTTTATAAATTGAATAAATAGTTCAGTAAAACTTTTTCATTAAATTCAAAGTAGATCAGATTAATACACATTCCTTTTCACAGTTTCGCAGTACAGTAAGTGATATATACAGAACATAAACAGAGAATGAGAGATCACCAAAAGGAAAAATAGTTTTATCTCCCAAAACTAAAATGTTTTTGCGATGCAACAACACTGCTATATTACTTCAAAGTCTTTTCAGTAGTTTTCAGCTCAACTTTTTTCAGGAATCCTTCTGGAATGTGAGGTTTCTGACTCTTCAGTAGCAACTCCATGGCAGACACAGCCAGGGGATATAACACCAAGTGTCACAACAAAAGAATTGATACAAGGAGAGTAAGGGAACTTAGAGATGCAAGAAAAATAGAAGAAATTAAACCAAACACTTGTAATAGCCTATTATTCTGCCAGCAAGTAAAAAGAAGGCAGTAGCCTATTTGCTTCAGTTCATATTAAATGTTATTTCTAACGTGTTTCTCTAAGCTTCACAGAGATGGAAATGATGTCCTACTTCTGCTGTAAAATTAATCTGAAGACATTTTAAATTGGAGTGAGAAAGTGCAAGAGAGAGTTCCTAAGATTATCCCTGATATCAAAGAACTAGAACGTGTCTCTTTTAAGAAAAAAAAGAAAAAGAAAGAAATGGCTTTCCTCATGACATGTTCTTCTTGTACTTTCTACTGTTGGAACAATTCTGTTATGATTCCACAGCTCTTTGTGCATCTGTAAGGGACAGAAAATAGTTCATGCCTCAAACATTGATATAAAGTTTTAAAGAAGCCACAGCCACAGAAACCTCCTTGAAGAACTTTGGACTCTAAGTCAGACTAGTGAGATTAGATAAAGGGAAAACCCATTCTTTCATCAAC
>VZRQ01004059.1:131606-145908 GCA_013397975.1 Machaerirhynchus nigripectus | reverse complement strand
GCTCCAAATCCCCCAAAGGGATTGGGATGGGTGAATGTAACACAGAGTGCAAAAAAGCAGGGGAAGGTGACACTAAGAAGGAAAGAGAGGGAAGGGAAGGGAAGGGAAGGTGAGCCAGGGAAAGAGAGAGGAAAATTGTCTCCCTAAGTGTATTTTTAATGTTTTTTAAGTTTTTCTGCTTTTTATCAAATCAGTGATTTTCTAGTCAGTGATCAGGAGTTTATGTGAACAAATTTCAGTTCATTGCACTGAGTTAAAATCTCAGTTGAGACTAGTTTGGTTCCGATGGACTCATCTTCATGAAATTCCATAGAAGTTTTATATAAAGCATTAAATATCATGCCACTGTCAGAAACAGGATACAGTTTTTTATTTATGGGTTCTTACAGGAGTCTAGTTAAATTCTAAACCTAACTAGAAGCTGGCTAATCCCTGCTGGAAATCTAAATGGAAGGATATACAACCTGCAGCTGGATAACATGGTGCCACTGCCCTCTTGCAAAAGTGAATGTTCTAATTAGAGGGTAAGACAGCTCATATTAGACTGCACAAGAGAGCAGAGCCAGATCGCATGCTAGCTTTCAGCTTCTGGTGCATATGGAACCAAGAGGTAACATGGGTACTGAATCTTCGAAAAGTACATTAAGCAGCTTTGCCTTCTCAATGAGACTTTATGCAAATCTCTGTTGGTTACCAGGACACATTTTAAAGATCTACTTTCTGTACCCTAAGAAGTATGTTTCTCACCATGAGATCAATTAAACCCCCTTACCCAAAGGGAAGCTATGATAGTTTTGTCACTTGAATCTTTTCCAATTAGATATGAGAAACCAGCGAAGATCAGGAATACCTTAGGGAGTATTGGCAAGAGGCAATTAAATGACTTTTCTTTTTCTGACTTCTGTGATTTTATGAAGCTGAAAACTTTCCTAACCTAGGTTAGAAAGATTTCCAAGCCTCTGATGAACAGAACCAGTGTTTTGTATCTAGTGGCTGAATGAATATTTTCTTTTCTAAGGTCTCTATATAAAACTAGCTTTAACTTCTGATTACCTCCTCACAATATTTTTAGGCAGTTTCTAAGAAATTTCAAGATTTATGAATTCTAGAAATACCTCTCCTACTATTCTTCGATCAAGAAGACATTTTTTCACCAAAAGGAGTCCCAAATAAGCCCCTTGTTTTTAATTTACCACTGAAAACTACCCCTTTTGCTATATCATGAATAGCTAGTGCTCAATTTTTCATGCTTTTTTATGTGCCCCAAGTTGTGCTTATATGACTGCATTGTTTCACTATTTTTTAAAGTTAGAGGGAGTAATTGTGTCCTTACACTTTCTTCATGACTGCTAAGAAAAAAAGTACAGGAATTCTCAAAAGGGATTGGTTTTGAGCCAGAACTTGCCAGAAAGTGTTCTGAGAGTTGATCTTCAGGCACAGGTGATAGACAAATAGATAAATTTGGGCCACAAATTTAGAAGACTTACAGTAACTGGATCAAAACACCTGCAAGTTTTGAAGGAAAGGCCATTTAAAAATAAGGGACAAATTCAAAGCATAGAGGAAACATGGCAAAAGTAGAGGTGCCTGTACTGATATCTGCTGAAGATTATGTTTTCTGAGGTAGTCTGAAGAGGACTGGGGGACAGAAGCATCAGCAAGTGGCAGAATGGATTTATCCAAAAAGAAATTTTAGGGAAACCCATCCTACAGACCTGATAATGGGGAAGGTCTGGCTGAGGCAGATCTGAGGGACTGCGGGGTCCAAAGGTTAAAATACAATCAGTACTAGCATCAAAAACCATAATGAAGATGTAATAACCAGATTTCTTCATTACTGGTGAAAATCATATAATCAGAGAGATGTAGATTCATTTAAGTTGGAAAAGATCTCCAAGATCACAAACTGTTAACCCAGCAGTGCCAAGTCCAACAGTAAACCCTGTCCCTACATGCCACATCTATATGCCTTTTAAATATCTCCAGGGATGTTGACTCCACCACTTCCCTGGGCAGACTTATCCAGGACTTTGCAAGCCTTTCATTGAAGAAAATTTTCCTAATATCCGATTTACACCTACCTGGCACAACTTGAGAGCGTTTCCTCTTGTCCTATTGCTTTTTACCTGGGATCAGAGACCAACCCCCACCTTTTTACAAGCTCCTTTCAGGCAGTTGTAGAGAGCAATAAGCTCTCCCCTGAGCCTCCTTTTCTCCAGACTAAACAACCACAGATCCTCATAATGGCCCAGCAATAAGAAATTATTAAATTATTATATTATTATTTAAATATTCTTCTATGTCTCTATCTCTGGCATCAGGACTATTTCAAGTAGGGCAACACTGAACAGTATTCTGTGTTTTTGTGGCAGAAAGGATAACATATTTCTGGAATTATAGGCAAGTTACACAGGAAGATGGGACAGAATCAGTATATTCTCTAAAATTAGCATAATAGTGCAGTTCACATTCTTACAGAGTTATTTAGGCATTCATGGAACTGGTTGAATTGATGTGTTCTGGCCAGTGACATAAGAGACAAGAAGCAAAGGTGTGTTGCATGACTGATTTATTAAGCTTGGTCATTTCCAGGAAGAAGTGACATTTTTACAGCTACAGCACTGTGAGAATGCATAAATACATTAAATTGTTGTTTTAAAAAAATTAGGTGTTAGGACTGCTAGAAGAGGTTTAAAAGAGGTGAAAATAGAAAGCAGCAAGGATGGTGCTGAAATCTAGAAATTCTGGACTGGTCAGGTTATGACAGCACTGCTGCCAACGCATGTTCATGTGTAAGTATGTCTTTTTCATGAAAATCTAAAGATCTGATACCGCATACTTTAGGAACTAAAATTTTCTGATTACTTTGGATTATATTAGAGACTTACATGCTCATACTAAATGAGTCACAGTGAAACCCAAAACATACTGATATCAATGCCACCTCCTCAGAAAATTAATTCCACTTGGTGAACAAAAAAGTAGCTCACCAATACCTAATAGTAATCTCAAAGGGACAATATACTTGTCCAAAGCCCATCAAGTCCTCTAGCATAGTGGCAAACTTGTTTAAACTTCACCATCCAGGGCCTAGTCATTATGCACCCTTCACAGCATAAAATCTGTGAAAATTTGAAATGTGTCTATTCTGTCCTCAGTAATGTAGTAATGTATTCTGTCCTTAGTAATCCCTAATGTAATTTTAATTAGCTACAGTAGTATCTTTATAAAATACTTCTAACCCCAGTGGTGGAAGAAAAGTTACCATAAGGCCCCGCTCACTGCAGTTTTTCAAGTGGTGGAGCTACATCAAACATTACATACACAGGCAAAAAAGATATTAATAAAAGCACAAGAAAGAAATGTTAGGTTGTTTAGAGTTTAAAAGTAATTTTCCATCTTCATGTCCATCCGTGCCACACAAGAGCCTACTATGAAAAATAAGCTCAGCAGGGCTTCTAGCCCACAAGTGGATTTAATAATCCCAAATGGCCTAATATTCTTTCAAGACTCTTTGCTGTGAGTATTTAAAACAGTTATTCTTTCCACTCTGTAATTTTCCCTACAGATTCTACAGTTACAAGCTTTGCAATGGGCCACTGAGTATTAAGGACCAATTATCACAGGAAAACAAACAGGACTTCTGGGTTATCTTTCATTCCACTAATGTTAGGTATTATCATTTGTCATGGGAACAGGGAAACAGTTATAGAAGTTCCTACTGTCCTGCACAGTTCAGCTTTGAAGCTTTATCTATTGCTTTTCATCCCACAGCCCCTTCAGGAAAATATATTTTTAAGTTAATTTTAAAACTCAGCACAATGTGGTACATACCTATAGTTTCAAAAGGGACAAGAATACAAACTCATGAAACTGTCCAAAAGCAGTAATCTAAAATGCAGAAAATTATCTCATAGACCTGAGCTTATTTAAATACAAAATGCCTTGTAGTAGACAGCAGGGTTTGGGAAAGAAAACAAAATATATGCCTCACAATGAATTACTTCAGAAAAGACATATGGATTTACTCTTACCTATGTTTCATTTTTTCTAAAAAGAATAAATATTAACAGTTTAACGTTATTAACATGGCATTTTCATTGTTCATATCATTATCACTATATCCCAGTATCTGAAAGGTTCAGTCAGGCAAAGATTACACAAATCAGAGGTGATACAGAAACAGACCTACAAAAATTTCACTAGCCTTGGCTTAGAACAGAAAGCTAATTAACATTAACTAGAAACTTCCTACATCTCCAATGTTTTCCCAAGGCCTTTTAAGAGAACAGACAGAAAACAGATCTCCACTTCTCTACAGCACTCTGCAGTGGCAAAGCTGTAATCTTTCTTACTTGCCACTTGCTTCTCTAGGGACAAAATATGTCTAGGCGTGTTAGCTCATGCACCTCCTCACAAGACCAGGAGAAGAACCTTCAGATGTGTACAGGCCATGAGCTCAGCGTTGTGAAACCCAGAGACAGTTGCTTCTAGAATGGAAGTTCAACTACCCCACCACTATCACTGTATTTGAAAATGGGAATTTTCTTGTGCACATTGCAACTACAAAATTTAGAAGCTGTAACTATGATCCATATTTGGAAAGATGAATACATACGTCAAGCTTGCCTCCCACTGTTGTCTCACTGCCTGCTTCGATTTAACATCAATTAGACACCCAGCACTTGATTCAGATATTTTTTGTTATACTCAAAACTGTGTTACTCCATATGCAGCTGTGCCAGTTTGGGCCAAATTCAGGGCAACATCCAAAGGAAACGTCTCCTCAAAGGAAGGCAGGCCACAGCTGCCCCTCCCCCACCAGGTTCGGGAAAGAAATATTCCTCGGAGGAACGTGAAAGAGAAAATAAAAACTATTTATTTAACTAACACACAGGAAAATAATAATGCTAAACAACAAAACCTCTCGCTGTGGAGAGAGACCTGGGAAGATGTTAAAGTCCTTCTGTGGGTGTGGTCTCTCTCCTTCTCCTCGGAGCTGGGTTGGCATGGGGGCCCCCCTCCAGGCCAGGGGAAGGTCCCACAGTTGGGTTCTGATGTTCTGAACAAGTCCAGAAGAGAAGAAAAAAAGAAACCAAAGTCCCAGAAAAACCACTCTCGATCTCTCTCTCTGAAGAGACAGAGCTGAAGGAAAAAAACTGGCTGAAAAGCAGTACAGGTGCTTCCTCCGCTCTTCTCCCCACAGCAGAAGAACGCAGAGGAGCAGTGACCTTGAAGCACAGACTGCTTTGAAAAGTTCATCTGACCTTTTTCTTTCTCTCCCCTCTCTTGGGCTCAGTTTAAAGGCACAGAAAGGCACAGGAATCATGTCTGGGCATAGAGCAATGATAGGGGATACACATCACAAAGTCACCCCAAGATAGCAGCAGATAAGAAATTTCAAACCTCTTCTGGTATCATCAGACTTCAGAATGGTGATATGAGATAGAACATTTTCATGTTTTTCCATGAGCTATATGACTGAAATATGGAAAAGAGAATATTAAGGAATTAATGCTGCTGTCAGGACTACATCCACAATGGACATATTGCTAGTACATTATTTGCTAAGCAATAATCTTTTTTCAACATATGGTTCCAGAACACAATACACATTATTGCCTTTTGAATTCAGATGTCATATTTATTCAAACACTGAAAATCCTGAGGCTAACTGTGCCTCTAGCCCGTCTCCTACAAAGAGCCCTTGCCAAACATAAATGTGTGCCCTAACTTTGATAAGACTCGAGTGTTTATAAATAAGTACATTCATTGATTCTGCTGCAGAAAGGGACTGTCCTTTCAGGAGAGACTGCATGGTACAGGCAAATATTTTTCACTTCCAGGGCATAATTCCAGGCAGTGTACATGCAAAAAAGTACCTTTATTATGTGATTTAGATTTTGTACATCTATGTAATGTACCTCTTCCTGTGCATGCTGTCTGGCACCTCATTCAAGCTGTACAAGAAGTATGGTGGGCATAGCATTTGCTGCTTTTAGCCTTAGTCCAGGAACCTCTTGAATTTTGAGTTCATAGTGGAGGACTCAAAGACAGAAGAGGACCCACAACAGACTAAATTAGGTACCCTACTAAATCAAATAGTCAACCAGTTTGCAGATGGGAAAGATTACTTTGCTGGGACCACATCAATTCAAGGGGAAAACCCAAAGTCCAGGCCTAATGTAACCATTACAGTGAACTCAGAAGTTCCTCACAAGGCCAAGAATACTCCTGCATTTCTGTCAGACCTCCCTAATCCTTCCCAGAGAAGGCCCTCACAACTCCAGAATGGGATGCGGACCATGGAATACAGTCCTTCACTCACTGCTCCCTATGGGTTCTTCCTATCTGCTGCAGTTATCCAAGATCTGCTGCGACGTGGATCATCTTCCTCAGGTACATCAGGAACAGACTGTTCCAGTGTGTGGGTGCCTGACAGGCCACAGTTACTACTATAAATTCTGCTCCTGTGGGGGCTTGTTTACACAGGTGATGGCTCCTGCCAGGATCCTGTTCCATCATGGATTGTCCAAGGGCTGAAGCTTCCTTCAGGACCTCAGTCCCCCTCCTCAGCAAGGGGATACATGCATTTAACCAGCTTTTTTATTCAGCCCTCTCCATGGGGAGCAATTATATTTGATATGCATGCCTACTTAACAATAAAATGAAAAAAACTGCCTTATCAAGAAAATACGATTATCATGTCAAGCACAGTAATGTTATTTACAGGAACAGAAGTAGTACCTTTAAGAACCTGGTGAAACATGAAGGGGGATTCACCACAAGTGAGGTAACAATGCAAGGCCAAAGTGCTCACTTTCAATAGTGGTGTAAGAAGGTACAGTTTCCTGCTCTGAATTAGATAGAATAAATATTTCTACACTACATTTAACGGCACTATTTTTTCTTTTGTGGCATCCATTACTCTTAAGTGTGACTAAAACTTTCAAGTGTTTTCACTGAAAGTTTTTCAAAATGGTACCTACACAAAAAGAAATTTGTGTTTCAATGGATCAGAATTTTCCAAGGTATCAATGCTTTGACTGAGCACCAAACTATTTGACTGTTTCCATTGCTTCTGGCAACAGAAGCCAGTTCCTGTGCTGCAGCTAGCTTTTCTGCTAAACAGTTGCAGAAATCTTCTGAAACTGTGTTGTTTAAATGCCCATTTAAATCTCTGACTCTCCCTAAACAATGGCACAATTTTCCCATTCTTTCTGAAAGGTGATTCTTGGTACTAAGAATGGTTTCACTGCAGTGCACAAGCAGTAATGTCTTGATTTGTCCAAGTACTGTAAAAGACATTACAATGGCTTTCCCACATTAGCATTTGTGATGCAAGATCCATGACTATCCATTTGCCCAATGTTGGAGTCCAAGGCATGCCTCTGGCAGCCCTGGCAGGTCAGGGAGCCCTGGAGCCCCAGCAAGGGAGTCCCAGACCCTGGCTAGAAGCCAAGGATGAAGGTGGTTTTGATCTTAGTCCATGGGAGAAATTACCAACACTGCGAGAAACATTGCAAAACACGAGAGTTTAAAATAAGTAGTGGTTTAGTGTGTTACAAGGTAAAAAAGTAGATTTTAGGGTTTTTAGAATAAAGATAAAAGACTTAAGATGGAGGATTTTGGTCATTGCCCTGCCTTTCTTCTTCTTCTTCTTCTTCTCCTCCATCTTCTCTGGTGATGGTGGCACAAAATGATTGGTAGAATGAAAAAGAGGTAGAAGTTACATGTCTAGAATAGGTGCAAACTAATTGGTATAAAATGGTAAATAATAAATACGTTGTGAAGAATGGTTGGATCATGGAAAGGGTACAAAAGGGACGGGACAGCCCAGGACTGGGCAGTTCCCACTCGGACACGGCTGGCATCAGACTTGCGGCCGGAGCTGAGAGCTGGCTAGAGATAAGAAGAGATAAACAACTTGAAACAACATCTGCAGGCGTCTCTCATCTGTTTGGGCTCTAAGGTAAAGCTTCACAGAGGAGGGAGAGATAAAGAACCTGGAGTTGTGTGGAGGCCAAAACTCCCACAGCCCAATAGTGACAGTCACTGTGATGGTGCCATGAATAAGGCACTGAAGCTTTTGCTCTGCAGTGCATCTCCAACAGAGGAATGACCTGGGAGGAGTACAAATTGTGTATTTATGTAACAGAAAGCTACAGATATATTTGGAACTCACTGAAGTGTCAATGTATCTGTATTACACCACATGAAGAGGATTGCCAGGTAGTTGTAATGACTTCCAAGCTAACCTTTATAGAAGACAGAAATACAAGCTTATCACTTTGAAAAGATATCTTAACCAAAGTCACTCTGACTCAAGCTGACACACTTTAAAAAAGTTTCACTACATTTCTCTGAGTTTTTCCCATCCTTATCATGTTTATTTTCTTAAAAAGCATTTCTGTCTGGATATCTTTAGAAATATCTTCATGAAAAAAAGTTATAACCCAGAAAAAAAGAAACAAAAGAAGAAAATCTTCAGCAGTCACAAGAATCCCAAAAAAGTGGAAAAAAAAAAGACACCAAGACACTCATTTTAGGAGCATAAAAACTGGTGAAAGCTATAATGATTAATTATAATTTCTAAGTGAAACTAACGACAGCAACCCCTCTGCCTGTAGAAACACCAAACACAGAAACTGTAACTGAAATGCTCACCTTTGAAACAGTGCTGGAACTGAAATTGACAGAGCACCTCCACTAGTTTGACAAGTTTGCTTCCATGAAGGAAAGTTCTCCCTAAGACTCTTTTTCATGATGCAAAAGGAGGAAGAACTTGCTAATACCCGTATTACAGTTGCTGAAGATTATAAATAGAAAATCCAACTGTTTTGCTGAAGTGTGAGTCCCAATTTCATGCCATTTAAGTTATAAATCAATTATGGAGCCACAGATCAGTGAGAAAATGAATAGAAGATGAAAGATTAAATGCTTCTAACCAAATGGGGTGTTTCTGCAGATATCTTAACCCATCAAATAACATAATCTCAGTGAGGGAAAAGATGTGTCTTTATCAATTACACTCTTCCATGCCCATATAATTATTCAAACTTGTCTTGAAGGAGACATCTTGTAGAAATCTGCATCATATCCTACTTTACAAATAATTATATAACAATTTATAATTTATAAAATAATTGCGTATCATAGTGAATGGTTTTAACAAAGATTGTTTCAACTCCATTGTCTGCAAATGAAAAAAGCTTTTCGTTGCTTAACTCACTCTGTTGATGCTATCTGTGGTCACTTAACTGAATTCTGATTTCAGTGATAAGATTTTAATACCATATACATCATTGCATGGTGAGCTTAAAATCTCTATCCTGTGTTCTTAAGGATTAAAATTCTTGGTGGCAGTGAAGTGAAGTGATAATCCATATTTCTTTCAGTGAAGTGATAATCCATAGACAGGAATCAAAGACTAGTGTGAAGTAGGAGGGCCATGGAATGACAAAGATCCATGATAAAAAATGAGATGTTTGGGGGCAGGAATTAGAATATTAACCATGTGTCAGCTTTCACTTTGTATGGTTTATATTTTGTGTCAACCTAAATCTGATAAAGAAAAAAAGAGTGTTTGAGACAGGACAGGAAGAATCTTTGAGTATTCTGAGTTAACTAGTGTTTTCTTCTACAAAAGGTCAGCTTTGACTTCTGTTTTTTAACAAGTATACTGTTGCGGTGTGTGAGATCCTTGTGGTGGTGTGGCATGGCACAGGCTGCCCGGAGAGCGCTGCGGGGNGTTTTTTTATAAACATTTCTTAAAAGGTTATTTGTCCTCTATGAAATTCTGCAGTTTCATTTTTTTCAAAAATATTTATTCTGCTAATGTTGCGGTGTGTAGTTTCTGCATTGGCGTGGCACGCCACAGGCTGCCCGGAGAGCGCTGTGGGGGTCTCTCAGGGAGAGCAGCCGCGCTGATCCCGTGGCCTCTTCCAGGCTGCCCCTCACTTGCTCCGGCCGGCTGTGGCTCCGCAGCAGAGATGGTGATAAAGGAGGCGAGAAGGCTCTCCAGATGGGGCTGGAGAAGGTCTTTATTCCATGCTTTCTCCCAGGAGCCACGCGCTGGCTCCCAAAGGCCGAGAGCCAGCACATGGCACGGCTAGCCCCCGGCACAGAGAGGGGAGCTGCTGGCAGGCTGATCCCCAAAGCAGAGAGAAGCACATGGCCTGTAGCCAGTAGTTTTATCTGGGGACGAGGGGGGCAGAGGGAGCACATGGACTAATGGTCTCAGAGCATAGGGGTGGTACATAGGAGGAGTTGGGGTAAAGGGACCAACAGGAAAAATGTGAGGGAGTGGTTAGGACTAGGGGCGGGGAAGGGAAGAACAGGCATTTAGTAAGAGGAGGAGTGGGGAAATGTAGTGCCACAGTATTCCTCTGTAATTTGGGAGGGACTTGCTTGGTTTGGCCTCTGAAATCACTCAGAGAGCCCTGCCTACACGCTCTGTGTTCCTCTCACATATTAATTTTAGTGCAACTACACATTCTGTACAGTATATTTTATATAAATATATTAAGACTGCGTCCTGAGAGTCTAAAAGTTGTACTTTTATGTACTTTTGACTGAAATATGCTCATTGCTTACAGACAGAACTATTAATACAAGCTGAGTGTTTACAGAGAAGGAGTATTTAGATTAACATAAGTAAGATAAAGCAATTGCTACAAACAGATGGCTGAACCAGTTGCACTTTCAGTAATTCACCTGAAGTTTTGAAGGGTGTAGAGAATGCTCTTTTTTCATCACAGTCTAGACTTAGAAAAGGCAAATATAAACTTGATTGTCAGATATGTCAGCTCAATCAGCCAGGCAGCTTCTCTTTAGTAGAGTAAAGGCTAGGGAAATGGTAACCAGAGCTAGAAAAACTCTAAAGATGTAACTGCTGTGAAGGTACAAGCTCTGAGCTCTGTTTTGATATCCTCTCTGTAATGTGTCTTAAGGATCTTAAATCTGAGAGTACTTAACATGTAAAGCTGCTGTGAGCCTGCTGTGAAGTACCTAAATCCATAGCTGTGATTTTGAACACTGTATCTCAAACTGTCTGACAGCCTTAGTTCACAATTTTACCTTCCATAGGAGTATTCTTTTTTTCTCCCTTTGGCATCACCTATGGCTTGTCTCCGAACATGACCAGAAAATCTCTCAGACTGGTCAAGTCTTTTCTCTTACTCTGCCATGAGGCCAAAGAAAAAGCTAGAAACATAGACAGCTACTGAGGTGGTCATCCCACACAAGCCTGGGCTCCCTGAATTCCATGAGCCTGCAGGTTTTTGCAAACATTAATCCTGTTCTTTCTACTCATTCAGCTGTAGGTTTTCATAGCCTGAGAGGATGAGTGAGGTCCTGTTGGCATAAATCCCATTTTTCAGAGAATATCCAACATTCTTTGCATCTGAATGACAAAAAGGATGAAAGTAAAACTGTGAGTCTTGGGCAATCAGCTGAGGAAAATAGGATAGATTACTGTGCTCCTGTATTTGCATGTATATAAACTAGACAGCGAAAAAAAATATTAATGCCACTAAAGATTTTATTTTGAACATAGAACTTAGGTAGAAACCTGATCCCACCAAAATCAGTGGGTTAATCTTTTTCAGGTAATAAGTCTACTGCTTCACTGTCAGATTTGAAAGAATTATAACCTAGGTATGTATGCACACCTGACTTGTGTGTGTCCTGAGGAGCAGTGTTTCATTTGTGCAGAGCTCACATGCAATGCAAGTTACAGTCTTTAATATATAAGTTGTTGTGATATTTTGTTACAATCCAAATCTGTTCGTCATAGGTAAATCCAGAGCATGAGCAGAGTGGCTTGCATTTTGATGTGTAAATCTATGCACTTCAGTAGATCAGTCACATGTTTACTTAAAAGCAGGGCTGACCTAAAAGTACATAATTCACATAATGTTTAAGGGAAAGAAAACAGCTCTTTACTTGAAGTTAAACACAACTTCAGGTCTTGGTAATAAGGCTAACATTGTCCTCTTATGATTTGAACGTCCAAATAATAAAATTGACACAGACACTGATAATGCATGTATCATTAGTCATCAAATTATCCACAAATTCTGTTATTAGACATCAATACTAAAAGCATAAAATAGGCAAAAAAAGTGCTACATCCTTGTTGATCAATGAAAAATAAGTCTTTATTTTAGCTGCAGTACATAAAAAAATAAGCTCGTCAAAATGAATATGAGGAAGAACATTTTTACTGTGCAGGTGACTCTGCACTGGACGAGAATGCCCAGAGAGGTTGTGAAGTCTGATTCTGAAGGAGTCTGGTTCTGAATGGTTCTACTCTTAGGGGGGATTTTGCTTTTAGGATTTACTCTTTTAGGATTTAGGATCTACTTCTAGGATTTTAAATATCTTCATCTTTTGCCATTCTCTAATTTTTCCTGGTGAGATCTGTGCCGGTTTGCTCCATTACTTAGTTCTTTCCATCACCTTCTCAGAGTTGACCAGAACTAGTACTGTGTGCTTCTTTCAGACCTGTCCTTTGGCTTTGTGTGGAGATGTATTACTTAGATATTAATTCTACCATTTTCCATCAACGTCAACAGCTACCAAAGTCAGATATTGCTCTTGTATTGAAATGCTAAAAGCATGTCTAGCAAGACCAAATCCTAAAAGACTATGTAAATTCAACAACATAAGTTAACATGTTGATGACATCAGGCCATCAGCATAGTTGCCAAGTGATTGGCAATAGGTTTTAAATGTTTAACTGCTCCTGGGATGTTTTAAATCTGGTAGCACCTAATTTGCCTATCCACAGGGCTTTTGACTGATGACATGCTTAGCTGTCTCTTTTCCTTTCCTCCAATCTTTTCCCTTGCTTTGAAGCTGGTGCTCCTTTTTCTTTCTGTGATAAGGGAGCTTGGCTGCCTGCCCAGACTTCTAGCTGCTCATCTGTCTATCTTGAAAAATACAGTAACCGCAGCTTGAGAGATGAATTTCACCTGTTAGCTGGGAGAATACAAAGTTGGAGAAAGGGGTCTGATGGAAAGAGGGAAGGGTGAAAGAAAACTCACTTATCATGCAGTAAGAATGCTCATGGATGAGGTACAACTCTTGTGGGGCAGCTCTCATCACACAGAAATTTCTGAGGTAAGGATGACAGGGAGTCATAGATCATGTAACTTGCAAGTATAGATGAGGGGGACATAAGGGATAGGGACAAGAACATTCTGCTAAAAGTCAGTATCAATAATAGGTTCAGATGGGTCTCTGTAAATTTTTCTATTCCTAAATACTACAATTCCTTTAGGAATATTCTATTCCTAAAGTCTACTGCAGTATACAGGTCCCTCCCTCAAGTAGCTTTGACACCATAGGTCCTTGGATATATTCTAACCCTAAACCCAGACTCAGGCACACAGTAGAAATGGTGCTTCACATGGCTCGAAACTAGTGTTTAATTTGTTCTTCTGCTGGAGTCATCTTTTCTAACCTCAAAAAACCTCCTAATTGCAATGTCCAATTTCAGCTGTGTTTGCTCAAATGCTGCCTTTGACTGTTCACCTCCTCAGCCTTCCAACAGCAAGAGCTTCCAAGAGCTGTAAACAAAAACTAGCCTGTGATGAGTTGGGTGTCTGAAGGAGATTCTCCATTGCATTAGAAACACTTTCTTGTTATAAATCAGGCACCTGCAAGTAAGAAAATACATATAGAGCTGTAACTAAAGTTTCTAGCCATGACTGCGTGTTTTCCCCGTCCAAGAATACTTAAGCAGCATGCATGAAATCTTCTAATGTCTTTTCTTCTGAACATTATTTATTCTTGGAGTTGACAGTCTTTAGGAACCCTCAAAGTAAAGCTTCACATTTTCCAATACCGTGGAGTCTCCTGTTTCTCAGCCAAACACCCCATAGATTATGGAGGAAGTCAGCAAGGAATCTGGTATTGAAATGGAAAACGCTTGGAATATATATACACACACCTATGCCTGAATTTATGATTTGGAATAACTTCATCCACTTGCTACCTTAATACTTCTTTCTAGAAAGCTAAACTGTGGTTTACAATGCTTGCTCAGGAAATATCTTGTTAAACAAAAACAACGACACCTTGAAAATTTATGAGAAAAATACCCATGTGTTACAGGGAATGCAGGAAAACTATGACAAAATACTTCTGTAACAGAAAGTTCCAGTTTTGTCTGTGCATGAGAAGCAGTATGCTAAGCATTAGTGTGTGGTGCTATATGAATGGCAGCTTAGCAGCACACATTTGAGAGAACTAGCCCTCTCATGGATTTGCCCCGTTTCTAAACCCACAGCAGGTG
>VZRQ01004059.1:114783-131558 GCA_013397975.1 Machaerirhynchus nigripectus | reverse complement strand
ATCTTGTAAAAAATCTTTTAAAATATATAAAATAAAATCATAAATACAAGTAAAAATGTAAATGCAAATGCAAATTGTTGTCTTTTCTCTGTTTTTAATCTTCATTACTAAAGGGGCATCCACTGCAGTAATAAACGTGGCCAGGCATCAGTATTTCCTGATTAGGATATAAAAAACTTTTGAAGTTAGTGCAGAGTACTTTTTGAAAAGAATGGATGCCACATTTCTTTTTGTTTAGTCCATGGCTTGACAAGCCAAAACTGGTGCAGGAGAGGACTTGAAGTAGCAGAGGTATGCTTAACAGTCAGAACTGTAAAATGCAGTCTGAAAAAGAAGGGAAAGATTCACTTTTTCATGGGGCACAGAAGGACTCAGGCACTTGTTCTTCTGACGAAAAGTGATGCAGACATCAGTCCCCAGGGGTTTGAATGCTTCCTGCAAGACGCAAGGCTTCTATCACCACAGCTCATGTCCATCATATCTGAAACTATTTCAAGTGGTTCCTTATAATATTTTTTCAAAATCTTCTTAGAGCATGGAGAAATAATGAAGAGACAAATCTTCAGTGCTTTACTGTGATTAATTCACTTAAGTATGCCAGATATCTGTGTGGATTGTCTGCTGCCTACAGCCCTTGGAGGGAAAGCATTCCTCCCTACATATGTGCTTAGATTTTTGGGAATTAACTGAGGGCATGTGTTCCTCCTACAGGGTAGTTTGGGGGTTTTTTTCTACATTTCATGCAGATAACCTCTTCTATATCACATAAAAATCTATTAAATTGAACAGCTCTTGAGCTACTTGAATGTCTTAGATCCAGATTCACAGCAGGACTTGGTATCTAGTTGCCATCATTCAGTCCAAAACTGTGATCCTGCCTCTACCTGTTAATCACATCTCTTTGATCAGTTATCTCCCACTTCCTGACTGCAGGCCACACCAGAATCACTGAGATCCCAGGCTATCAAACAGGGATTTGTGTGGTGTGGCAGAGGACCTCAGGAGGCCAATCAAAACTGGAACTTCTAATAATACTCCCTGAAATCTGTACAAAGACGTTTAGATGCATGGAGCTCAAGATTCACCCTGAGATCGCTCTGGGCCAGCCTACCTGCTCCCTGATGCTAGCTTTAATGGCATTGTTCTCCAGCAGCAAAGACCTGCTTTGGTCATGGAAATACACTGGAAATATAAGTTTCTCAAGAACCTTCTTACTATTGATTTCTAACCTGTCATTTTGCTCCATCACTTTGCCATGATGCTTGTACTTCAGTAACAGATTTTTCAATAAAAAAACAAATAATTTGTGTTTAGTCACATCTCTGGCCTTTTTAAAATACAGAGTTCTTCATTGTCATTGCCACATATTTTGCAGGACACCATTGCAGTTTCCATTTCAACACCTTTGATTTTCTCCTACACTAAGTATTTGGAGAATCATGTTCCACAAAATAATGTATTTCTTGTGTTAGAGAGAAAGAGAGAAATAAAAAGTAGCATTTATTCTCCTCACTCTAACAGTTCAAAAGTATAAACCACATATAATATGGTTATTGGTTATAGCATATAATTGGTTGTGCTAACAGCATACCTTGTAAGATTTGTATGTGGTTATTGTTATTATAGCTCAATTAACTAGAAAGAAGTGAAAGACTAAATATAGTATCTATATTCGCTAATATAAAACCTATATTAACTTTTATACTGTGTTCTGTTACAGGCATTTATCTTCTAGCTCATCTTTGAGTTGATCAAAAGCAAAATGCCAACTTACCTAGTTACCAAATGAAATCTTAAAAATATAGTTCATAAAAACTAACACGCAGTGTTCATGAGCCATCACTGAAATCCAACGTGTCAAGTGGATCACTGTGATGAAATCATGCTCAATGTACCTATACAGAACACAGTGAATCTTGCAAAATTATTTATGCTTTTGCTAAAATGATTTAGTTTGTGAAGCTTATGTAGTAATTACATTTCAGCCTTCATGACACAATTTTGTCTTCACTTTACAGACTTGGTTTTTCTAGTTTAGATTCTCAATTTTTGGAAGAATAAGGAAAAAGAGATCAGAGCATAGTTCTACACCAGTCAATGTGGGGATAAATGTTTGCCCAGCAAATCAGCAGGAGAAGATGAAAGAGATCCCCATAGACTGTCACATGGAAATTACTCAATGGGGATCTGACTGATTGCTATTCAAAAATATTTGTGGGAACTTTTTCCTTCAGTTCTAGTGTGCATGGGTTTGCGTCCTTATTTTAATCTGAATTTGCAGTATTACTCTATTCAAAGCAAAATAAATACATACATTCATACATACATACCTAATCCTCCCAAAGCTTAGCATAACTTAAGTCCAAATGATACATTTCCCCACTTGTCTTGCAGGCATTAAGTGCAAGATGATCCTGATTCTGTATACAGTTCTAGAAAGGAAACAGTCCTCAAGAAAGATTACAGCTGTGTTGTGACCTGGCACCAGACACAGCCTTCAGAAATTAAACTAGTCATCAGAGCAGCAGGAATGATTTTCTATTCTCAAAAGAAGGCACTTCCACAGAAAAGGCACCTTTAATAAGGGTCAGGCTGAATGTTGAGTTCGTCCCCAGGCAGTATAACAGCCTCTTCAGCAGTGAAAACAATCTAGCCTGCAGATCTCAGGGAGCAGCTGCCAAAAAGTATGTGTCTAATTTACAGAATAAAGAGGGAGGTCTTAGAAGTGGCCTACAGAGGGAATGCTGCTCCTGATGCTGCTTACAATGTCAAAATGGGAGAGTTTTTCTGAGGCATCATGTCATCTGGAACTAGCTGTCACAGAGCCCAGAGGGGGAGAAAGAGCAAAGAGTTGTTGATGGAGAGTAGCAAAGAAAAAGAGCCAAGTGTGTGTTTTCAAAAGGAAGAAACTGTCAGATTACCAGGCCAAGTCCTCTGTCATCTCAAATGCAAACTGCAGCAGTGTTGGAGGCAAGTGCTGGGGGTGCTGCTTCCACACTTCTGACCTTCTGTTTGCCCTGAAGACCCGCACACAAAGGAAGACAGATATGAGCATCACCCGATGACTCACGCATAACTCTGGCAGTGTGCAATGCACAGGCCCTACACAGCTTTTTTTTATTATTAATGTGGGCCCACATGGTTCAGTCCTTCTCTTTCTCCTTTTTCTGCATGCCAGTATTTCTCATCTGAACACAAATCTTTTCATAATGTAATGAATACTTTTATTCACTCCTCTTGTCAGCCCTACCCCAGTTCCCATCAGAAATGCTTGCTTGATGCCAGGCCACATCTTCTTGGGGTTTTTTTTATTAATAGGCTCTACAGGGGTGTATTCTTTGCCTGCCCTTAGCAAAATACCCCCAGACAGAATTAGCTGTTAAATTAGGAAGGTGAATATAACTAATATGAGTGGATAAAGTACATAAATCTGCCCAAAGTGCTATTTGTCAAAAATAATGTTTAAGAAGAGGATGGCCACCAGGATTATACCGTAACAGAGGAATCTCAGTGAGAATTGTGAAAAATATAAAAGAAGGATGAAATTTTTATAATAATAAATAATTAAGTATTGCAGCTTATTTATTATGTATCTGATACTGGTGCTGAATTATTGTTCACAGATGATCAGTTAACCCTTCATAAATCAATAAACCATACTGATACTGAACTAAGTTTTTCCCTTCTACAGTTTGACTAAGGAAGTAGCATTAGGGAAAGGATTCATCTCAGAGTCATGGATCAGCTGACCAGCTCCTACCCCTGTGTCACTGTCTTTAACTTGGGTAAGAAAACTGTTGAGAGAAAACAAAGGGCAATTGCATCAATAAACAGCAGATCTGCATTCTAGAAAATTGCACTTCTAAGAATCAATTGCAGAAAGAGCAGGAGGCAACAGATCAGAGGTCCTGCAGCTTCCAGCAAGAGTCAGTATGATTCATGTGATGCATGACAATGATTTTATATTAAACACTGCTATGATAGTACAAAAAACATGTCCCAGTCATGCACAGTTAAAGGAATTATCTCTTCTCCTTCCTTCCTTCCTTCCTTCCTCCCTCCTTCCTTCCTTCCTTCCTTCCTTCCTTCCTTCCTTCCTTCCTTCCTTCCATCCTTCCTAACTTCCTTCTTAATTTCCTTCCCGCTTNATGGAAGTCCAACAGTAACATTAAATAGTTCTGAAAATGTATCTATACTGTCACCTTGTGTCACTGACTCCACACAATATGTCACTGTATAACTTATGGTGCAAAAGTGGAGAGATTTATGATATGATGTGATGATATGATATATGAAAATCCATTCCAGGAATATGCAGGGTAGAAAGCAAACAAGATCTGTCAAAGGAATCTAAAACTCTAATCCAAGTATTACGTTACTTAGTGATACCAGGGGTAATTAGTTAGTTCTACAGAATCGTAGAGTTGGAAGGGACACTACAAATCATCTCATTCCATCCCCCTCTCATAGATGGGGACACCTTCCATTAGACCAGGTTGCTCAGAGCTCCATCCAACCCTTAAACACTTCCAGGGATGATGAATTCACAACTTCTGTGGGTAACTTAACTCCAGTGCCTCACCATCCTCACAGCAGAGAACTTCTTCCATATATCTAACCTGAATTTCCCCTCTTTCAGTTCAAACCCATTACTCCTTGTCCTATCACCACAGTTAAACAGTCCCTCTCTCTTCCTTGGAGGCCCCTTTCAGATACTGGAAGGCTGCTATGAGGCCTTCATACAGCCATTTGTTCTCCTGCCTGAATAGCCCCAACTTTCTCAGTCTGTTTCCTACCTGAACAAAAATGATACACCAGTGACTTTACTCCTTGCTGGGAATTACTGCCTCAAAAACTGCGAAGTGTTCCCTAGGCTCAGTAGATGGCAATCCACAGGAGGGAAGAAGGCAAAAATTTAAATTTTCTGCTGTGTGGAGAAAGATTTTTTCTTTTTTTTTTTTTTTAATAAATTGGTATAATGTTTGGACACTGGAAACGGTTGTTTCTCTTCCAAACAAGAGAGGAAGGGGTTAGTAAATGTCCTTGAAATTCAAGAAGAACAGCTGAGTATATTTTGGGAAGGATCAGGACCTGGAAGGAAGAGACAGATGGCAATGTCTCTTTAGGAAGTTAGTCTTCCTGAGGAAGAGCTTGGGTTTCAGGAGAACTTGGTGTGGAAAAATAACTCTCTGTGTGGTGCTTGGTCCTGTGGTGCCGAGTTGAGAGGTGAGAGAGAACCCGGGCTGAGCTTGGAAGAGTGAAGTGTCACCTTGAGAATCAGCCACGGTTTTTGTGGTTGTTTATTCTGAAGCCTACAAATAACAGGGATTAGGTCTAGGGCAGTGGAAAGCTTTTGACTGAGTCCTCTTGAGCTGCATCAGCCGTGTTGTTTGGGATAGCATTGTTGAAGCAGAACTACAGAAGCAGTTCTCAGCAGACTCAGTGATGGCTTCAGGGCGCACAGAGTGTGACGACCCTGTGCTAAAAATAAAAGTGTTTTGCTACAAGTACGTTTAAGAAAAACTGATTTAAGGACATGTCTGCACAAGTTTTATAAATGCATTTTAAAGTTGGCTGAAAAAATTAATTTTGTAAAAACCAAAATCCTTGCTAATCTATGTGTATGGGCTAAATTGGAAGTCTGCTTTACAAAATCATGTTCTTCATGGAGACAAAGAGATTTCTGGGAAACAGAAGCAATAGAAAATAGAAAAATACCCTGGGATCTATATAAACAGCTTGTCTACAATGCACAAGTAACTGTCAAAAATAGACAGTTCAGGAAAACTCAATGAGTGTGTATACTACTCTATGATATGAAATCTTTACAAAAACCTGTACCAAATTTAAGATACAGTAATCAGGTGATGGAATAAGTGTCATTTAACTCCATAAAATGTCCTTATTCTGAGCCTTCTGTCTGGCCCTTGACAGATCTAAAATAAGCATTTTCACTCATGAATTCTGAACTTTACTCTGGACATGAAAGAAAAAATTAATGCAGACAGATTCTAAACTGATCTTTAGATGATTAAAGCTTTAGCTTTTCAATGAACAGTTTCAAAATGAATATGAGATGGAAACTACTTCCTCCTCCAAATTCTCCAGTACTTAAAGATTTAGGCTTCAGTTAAATCTTGTGGGGCTAAGCATTATAAAAGAATGCACTCAATGATGCATACTCCTAATTGAAGGAATAATGAGATGTAACACCTAACTCCTATGAGATCCTGATAATTTCCACTGCTGTTTAATGCTGTTTAATCTTTTTATCCCACATATCCCAAGAAATGGTAACAATATTAGTCAGCTTCCCTGGGCCTGGAGGACAAAGGGCAAAGAAGCCTTTTAGTCTTCTTCCCAGCAACCCAAAATGTTTTTTCAGCATGATGAGACAAACTGAAGCCAGCCCTCAGCTAAATGTGAATTAGCCACAACTGTGGAAAGTCTTCTCTGGAGCCTTCACATAAATTAGCATATTTCTTTCTAGCTCAGGATGCATGAAAAGGTATCCTTTCAGAGGGAACAGGTGCTGACTCTAATCCTTCGGCATTGGGGTGGGATCTTTTCCATGATGAATAGAGTCTGTGGTGGTGGGTAATTCTCAAATCATTAAAAAATAGTAGTTTATTGACTAGGTGAGTTCCTGCTAAGACTCGGCCATGTCTGGGAATGTTTTTACCCGAGTTTTCACAGGCACCACTTAAAATTAGGGAAACAAAATCTGCAGTTCCTCTCCAGTATAAATTTCTTAAAATGCTATCTTTCTGGAGGGAAGATTAAAGAGGGAGTACCTTCACGAATATTTCCCTGAAGAAAATTTTCTTCCCTTTTGAGGTTAATTACTAATTATTTTCTGTTATCTTGCTTGTGGACCAGCGTCAGGCATTCTGCAAAATCATGTCTGCTTCCAAATGAAGGGTTTCCTCTAGGGTGGATTACTAACCAGTTAAATAAAACCCTTTCAAGAATTATATTGTGAGATACTTAGAATTTCATAAAAAATTGCGCTCAACTACTTTGGCTATAATTTATTGTGACTAGTCCTCATATATATTTAAAGCTTACCATTATTACTATGCTTTCCAAAATTTTTCTTTCCTCTGAGCAAATTTCAGGGCTGTTGGAAGTACTGGGAAAATTCCTCTCTGTGTGGGTGTGAAATAAATGAGATCATGGCAACTTCTACTATGTAGTGGTGGCAGAAAGTAGAGGAAAGATGCGACATTGGAGTTGTTCAAAAATGAAGTTAATCAATATTAAACTACCTCCTTCAATGTAATGGAGCAAGGCAGCAAACCAGGACTCCACCTCATGTTGTAGACAGTGCTGCTCCAAACCACACACTCCATGGGACCGGTGTTCAATCACAGTCTCTGAGAATACACTTCATCTGAAACTTTTTCTTGGTAATGTATCTAATTTCATCTCCACATCTTCCAATTTATATGTCTTTGCTGCTTCTTCTAAATACTAAATAAATCCTTTAAAACACCCACTTTCATATATATTTTTTTTTAGACATTTCCTCTAAGCTTTCTTTCCCAATTTCTCAGTTCTCTCCAGTCTTAAGTTATTATATTTTAAAATTAGAATCTGAAAAATCCTCATAAACCCATAAGAGCATAATCTTTCATCCCAGAGAAAAACTGTAAATGCTGACTTCAATTTTTAAGTAGAACTTCTGCTTTAAAAACTGGTCTGAGAAAATAAGAGGGCAGAATGGAACATGTTTAAATATATTTTAATACAAACATTTAAACAAATTTGAATGTAATAGGATCTACATAAATATTTCCACGGTTGTTTGTATAAATATTGCACTTCAGCCTTTTTTCACCTTTTTAAGAATATTTGCTCTCCTGTCAAAATTATATACTGTTGATAGAATTCTTTTATGAAAGTTCTTCCACTGGAACTATTCAACTGAGTTCTTTTTTTCCCCACAGGCTGAATTTTTTGGACGGATACTGAATTGACCTTCAAAATTAAACAAGGGAGATAATAAATAATTAGTAGTAATTATCATAATAAAATTTGTTTCCAATATATTTTCATTTTTCCCCTGCCAAATTCTTGAGACATCATCCTAGAAGACAAATCTTTTTAACCAGCACATTTAGCCATAAACTTGATGAGGCCTTCAATTTCAGCAAAATAAATGTTTTAACTATTGAACCACGTTGTTCCCAATGTGCTATTTATTACGACTTAATTACTTCTAGTGCTTCCTATTCCACACTTTTCTTTCGAAATTACCTGATCATAAAGCTTAAGATTTTAATGTAAAACAAATGACCAGTTTGTCACAAAAGAAAGCCTATTCTGTCTCATAGTAAGAATGGAACATTAAGGGCTCCTGGCACTTCTTAAATGAAGAAACTTCTTTTTGTAACCTTCGAACTGCTGAAGCTGATGTTTAAATATGCCTGATTGCTTCAGACTGATTCTGTCTCCATCTCCCATCTTTGCCTTTTCAGGGTGTCAAAGCACAAAAATGTCTCGTTTTGGAGTGGTTTATACCCAGTTTGGGAAGGGGACCTTAGTATAGACCATGATATGTCAGATTTGTCCTGTTTGTGAAGTGTGTGCCTGTTTCATGTGGTTCCCCGACACACAGAATGTTTTTGTAATCAAATCAGAGCCCAGATCTCTAAGGAAGCACGGGATGGGATGAAGAAATAATGTTTTACAGACGCTTGATAGAAAGTCTTGGGTCTAAATCTCTTCAAGATACTGTTTTCCTAGACTGTGAAAGATGGGTTTAGGCAAGCCTTCTGTTGCTGGTTTTTTTCCTGTGACTGCAATTTGGGGATGTTTCCTAAGCTCCTAAGATGTCATGCTGATTAACAGAATACAGAAAAAAGATTGAATTGTTGAGTGCTTGTGTCAACCATCAGAAAGAGGATCCAGGAGCTGGGAATCCAAGCATACACTCAGTTAGCACCTGGTATCTGTAGTATCTTTGGGGCTGCTTGAAATGTTGGAGGGTGGACACATTCTAATTACTCTGTTCATGATTCTAGTTCAGAGATAAAAACCTTGCTGTCAGAAAGCTCCAAACCTCCTCAACTTGCAGTAATCAGGCCAGGATGCTTTCAGTTGTATTTGACACTTTGTTTTCCTGCATTAGAACCTTACTATTTAAAAGTAGTCAGTCGATAGGAAATACCAGGGTTAAGTGGGCCTGTTTAGTCTTAATGCATTTCCACACACAGGCTTTTAACTACAAGCTGGGTTTATTTGGGTGGTAGCTTTATTTAGAGGATGGGACAAACAAAATGAGAAAGTTAATGAGCACCTAAATACTGATTTGGTCTCACTGTCTAAATGTGAAATGCCATCTTTTGTGTGCTAAATTTTCAATGGGCTCATTGGCCAGCACAGACATTTGCTTTCTCTTGGACTTGTGAATAGGGACATTATTCACCCTTTCCAAACATAAGATTAGAAATGGAGACAGATTAAGATCCACAGTATTTGCTAAATTAGGATGAATCAGTTTGAACCAGGCAAGATCTGACAACACCACAAAATCTTTCCCATATTTGAATGAGCCATAATTGATACTGTTTTCATCATCTCAGCACTTCAGAAATTCAGATTACAACATAGCAGGTCAGGCACTAAAAAATAAGTGATCCACAGCTACCTGAGCAGGATGTCATGGATGTGATTTTCTTAAATTGAGCATTTTTTTAACTCTTGAGAATTCAATTCTGAGAATCTTTCCATTTCTTAAAAAAAAAAAAAAAAAGAGTTGTTTAATACATGTGTTGGATCATTTGAAAAGCAGGTTTGTCTTGTGAACTGAATGCATTTGGATTCTATTATTCCATCCCCTATACATTGCTGTATAGCCTATAAAGTCATTAGCCTACTAGTGTATCTCCTGTTCAGGTATATGCAACACCAAACTGAAAAGTCATCTAACCATTTTGCACCTAGAGATTTAATAATGCTTTGCAGATGAGTATTTTTATTGCTGATCTTGTGAGAATCAAATGAGTAAAATGTCTGTTGAGCAAGTAATGTCTTATAGAGGAGTGAAGCTCTAACTGCAGATTTCTACTTTTATGTTTGGTCTGGTAAAGAGAACTACCTTTTTGATTGCAGTTGAAGAGATTCTGAACCTGGAGTTTCTGTTATTTTCACTGGCTTGAGGAAGCAGTCTTTAAGACAGCGTGAATATCTCTCCTTGTCCTGTAGTCACACTTGGAGCTGCACTGCAGACGCAATGAAAGAAGATGGGTAATACAAATCCTTCTGTATAGCAAAAAAAAGTTTTAGTGTAAGCATCAAGTCAAAATAGGAGACCAGTGTGACACATCCTATCCCTCCAGATCCTCTGAGCGATCCCTTAGAGGACAAGAAAATATCTTTCAACTTACATGTATCTCCTACATATTCTGTTAATACTTGGTCTGCTAATACTAGCAAAAGGTATTCTCAGTTTTCTATTTTGTCTTTGATTCCTTGTTAAGTTTTCTTTCAAGATAGCTAGGAGGTTTTTCTGTGCTTTCTGAATCATGTTTATAGCCTGCAAAAGGGACAGGACTTTGTACAGCTTTGTGGGTATAACGCAACACCTGGGGCTCTAACACTAAACTGAAGGCCTTTCCAGCAGGAATAATTTGCTGCCCTGAGAAGAAGGACCAGGGGAAAGGGACAAACTGATAAGAGAACCTTGGAATGTCTTGGTTTGTAGCTGCTGCCTGAAAAGGTGGGGCAAGTGCTGGTGGCAGAAAAAGTCAGAGAAGATGCTCAAAAGAGCTTGAGTCCTCTGTTAGCAGCAACCACAAACCAGCAGCATGGTTAAAGGCAAAGTGTGAGGCCATGGTAGCTTACTGCTCTCCTGCAGTCTGCTTGCTTATTTAGGGTCCGGGTTCAGATCTGACAAGATGCTGGTTCCAGCAGAAATAAAGGAACTTCAGTTGCTACAGTTTAAATTTGTATTTACTGTTTATTGTTTACTGATCTATCTCTTTAAGTCTGCTTAGTAATCTGCCTGCCTGCTTCTGACAAGCTGAAAGGTCATGGTTGGCATGAACATACATATGCATGTATACCTTCTATGTGCACATCCAGGCTATCATGGTTTTAAGGCCAACATTTTGTTTTGTTCTGGGAGAAGCTTTTTAATGTCTAACCACTGCATCTTCCTTCTACTCCACAGATAGTTTTTATCCATCTAGATTTAAAAGAAAATCTCCAGCTTCATATTTGAGTCCGGGTTAGACACCCATCACACTCAGATTAGTAAATACTTCCTTTGTAAGAATCCACTTGAGTACACAGGTAATGATAATGGCATTCAAAAATCAAGTATCCTTTATGTAAGACACTGCCTGTTACTGATGAGTCATTGTGTATGGCTTGTGCCATGGACTGACTCACTTACAATGAGGTGAAAGGAAGGCTAAAATATCCAAAAAAACCTGATTTCACTGACTGCTTGAGCATGTTATCACTGCTGCAAATGGGATAACTGAATCGGAAGCTGACCATTGGGTTTGACTGTAAGTTATTAGCTCATTGGCCAGTACAACTGACTCTTCTGCATACCAAGAGTTAGTAGCTTTGGGGAATTTAGATTAAACCTTTGGTATTTTACTGAGATCCTTGGATGGTGTGAGTAGTGGGGACAGGGAGCTTCTATGAGGAAAACCACACAACATAGAGCATTTCTCTGAAACATCCAAAGCAGACAGTAGTTGAAATCTGAAAGGTATATTTGTTAAACAACCTGTAAATATTCTGTATCCTTTATCAAATACCATTATCAGGTAAGTTAGGTAGTTGTAATATGAAGATATGAAAAGAAATGTATTTTCCAGAGAGCTTTAATTTTTAGAATGAAAGTTCTCTATTAATTCAGTAGTTACATATTTTTTTTAAGATTAGGCATGTCCTACCAATGCTTTTTTTGCTGTATTTCCAGGGACTGAAGACTTAAACACTTACATGCCCAAATGTTTCACATCTAACCCTCATTTACTCTCTCTAGTCCCTATTATAAAAGGGACTAGAATAATTATAAATAGAATATTAAAAATAGAAAGCTTTCGCTTTCTATTGTCTTGTCAGTGTGTACTACTTTGGGAGCAAGCCAGTGAGAGACTCCAAGTCAGAAATAAAATTTAATAGGAGGATTAAAATAAAGGCAGAAAACGCTGGCTTAAACTGGTAGAGTCAGGACACAACCTGACTGTCAAGGTGGTGGTAGCAGTCCGATTAAGTAGTGGCTGCAGTCACCTTCAAGTGGTAGATGTGGTTCTGTTGAAGCACTGATCCTGTAGAAGGGTCTGGTCTTCCTCTGAAGGTCCACTGGCAGTTATGTAGCTCTTGTCCTCTGGGAATCCAGTAGGCAAGGGCTACCTGTGGTGTTCCAAACCTCAAATGATATCCAGGTAGGAATGCTTGGTTCCTCCCCCTGGGCGGAGCATCTAACAATGGGATGATGTAATTTTATGAGTCAGGCAGTGAGGCTGGATGGCCCATTAGCAGGATATTCCCCAGAGGGAGTTATTAGGATGTGTCTTGGAAGAGATGAAGAACACTGCCCTACCTGGTTTTAATAGCTTATGAAGATGGTGATAGAATACATTGGTTACATCCTGCATTGTAACCTAAGACACAGTGTTATTAGGAACAGAACCCAAAAGTCAATTCTAAAGCAATTTACATTATGAAACTGATTTAACTGATATATAACTATAAGACAGCTTATTCTTTATAGAAAGATAGCTGTTTAAATATTCAGGTCAGTTATCTATTTATACACCAGAACTTTAAGAACTTAAATTTACAACTGAAAAATTGGTAATGCAAAAACAATGGAAAAACTTGAGCAAATAAATGACAGGAGTTCCTGATATAACTGATGGATGAGTAATAGATCAATAAGATTAAAGCTATACTACATCACAGACCCAAGGCAATCCACCAGTCCTCCTCATAATATCAGATGGGATTTGATTGTAAAAGGATATATTTTCTGAAATGAAAGCTTGTTTTTTCAGAAATTATAATGAATAAATAAGTGTGGGCTTTTTGGTTTTGTTTGGGGTTTTTCAATTATATACTTTATCACATAAGGTAAAACATGGGAAAAATAGTTTACTGAAGCTCTCTTTTTCACTGTATTATAAGATGGCTTAGAAAGGTTCCGATTTCCTTAGCAGCAGCCAATCACTCTCCATCAGCAACAAGCCCATTTTTTGCAGGCGTAACAAAACTTGCACTCTTTTACAAGTAACTCCTACTTCTGAAGAAATGAAGTGCAGCAGCGTAGGTATGTTAGTCTGCCATTGGCAAAGAACAGAGTACTGCCATGGAGCTTAACTCAGTAGTGACAAATACTGCGACTGCGTGAGACTGACTTTGTCACTTGAGCTGTTTAATGTATTACACAATAATATTCCTTCATTAAAGATTGACCAGACAATAATTTTTGGCACCAAGTCGCTACATTTGAATTAAATTCTTCACCTCAGAAACTGTACTACTCAAGCCTGGGAATTACCAGAGCTTCATATGGGCTTATACTCAGATACTAACATTTAATTCACTTACTCCACTTACCACTGAGATAGATACCCCAATATACCTTACAGTTCTCTTCACTAGTCAGTTTCAGCTAAAGTGACACACTGTGGTGCTGGCTATCTTGTCCACTCAATAAATTCACAGTAAGTTATTGACTAGGGTAAAGCACGCGACTTTTAACATTTTGGTAACAAGATTTTTCTCACTTGCACATTAAGAAAATGCTTAACTTTATTTTCCAAGCTTCTTTCCTTCCTGAGACAGTTCTGCTGTTCTTACATAAATATTCAGAAGAAGAGCAGACACCTGCAGTTCTCATAATGAAAATTATCTCAGGTATTTTAGGGAAATGATAACAAACACTGGAAACTAGGATACTAATAGGAAAAACCAGTAATGATTGAGCCATAGGGATTATGGAATATGTGGATGAGAATGGTTTAGGAGGTTGGAGATCATCAGGACAGGCCCATAAAAAGAAATAAAGAAAAAAGGTTTTAAGGCTCTAGTGGGCAATTGTTCAAAGAGGCAGAACCATGACTGCTAGCCAGCTTTATTAGTGCTCCTCATAATACACCAAGGGCAGCTCTAGACATAATATTTACAAATCACTGTTTCCTTTCATTAAATAACTGTACAACCCTGACTCCATTCTTTGCCCTCCTCTTCTATGGCCAGTGTACCAATCTTACCCGGCTGATGGGCATGGAATTCCCAAACATTAGCTGACATATGCACCTGTGACACTGGCTCCCAGGAACAGTCCTCCAGTTTGTACCCTGTTCAATCAATGAAATATTACAGGGTGCCCCAGGATATGTGGCAATCCAAGATAGCCAGATAGAGTATCTCTCCGGCCAGGACCGTAACCAGAGTCAGCGATTGAGGGTGATGGTGGACGGGATCTAGGTGAACAGGTTTTAACGGGAACACATGAACAACAGCATGAATCCTGGGAGCATACAGAAGCTCCCCACACCCAGTGCAATGAGGAGTTGTGGAAGCAGTACCTGCAGCTCCAGAGGACCCTGATGGGTGTCTGTTGCTGTTGGGGTGGCCGCGACACAGAAGATGGATGCTGCACCAGTACAGCGGCATAGAGTGTTTTATTTCAAAGAGAACACATACTTACAGTCTATTCTATGTTATCATTTGTGTTACAAGTACACTGGCTACCAAACTACAACATACTATTGGTTACCTGTAGTGCAAACATTCAGAAAAATACCAGGTGCAGACACGTTTGCTGTTTTCTCTTTCTATTGTTTTGGATTCCATACTTCTGTTGATGCTATACTTCTCTGGGCAAAGCTGATTATTTTCTTCTTATCGTCTTTCCTCACAAAATAGAAGCTAACCGTGTCCAAATTAGATCTGTGAAGTCTTCAGACTAGCTGTCGGCCTCAGTAGGTGTCCCTTCAGTGGCAAATACAGGGTAAGATACAGAGCAGCTCTGCACACCCAGAGGAGTCCTTCTCTACAAAGGTTGTGGAGAAAGTCTTTTACAGTCTCTAGTACAGACTGAGCAGGAGGCAAAAAAGGAGAGGTTGAAGCATCCACCCCAAACACCTCCATCCTCACAAGTGAGGAGGTATGGCCATCCCAGAACCCTGTCTCCTCAAGTGCTCAGGGACTGAACCAGGTCCAAAGACTTGGCCCCTAATGGGACAAAACAAATCAGACTTTAATGTAACCATTGGGAGAACAACTATACAAATCCTCCAAGAAAATCTCCATGAAAGATGCAAAACTAGAGGGGTCACTATTTCCAGTAAATCAGGGAGGGACTAAGCAGATGAAGGGGAAAACCCCCACCACACAAAAAAAATAACAGTAGTGGGAAAATGGAGAGTGGGAGAAGTGCATGTCCTTGCTGGACTCTCTGCACAATGTTAGAGCTGTTCTACCATGGCTTGAGTCTTCTCCCACCTCTCACACATCTTCTGCAGCTTGTACTGCCCTGTGCAGCCCCTGTAAAACTTCTGGGGCATCCTCCGTGGACACAGCCATGGACACATGCTCAGGGCTATGGGTACTGGACACCTTCCACCAGGGTTCCCAGCACAGGTGCTGTTTGGAAGGGTTGTCAGGGAAGGCCTAAAATAAGAGACAAGGATGTTCAAATACAAAGGCTGTAGCAGGCAGTAGCTCAAAAAGGCAGAGGTCTGCTAGTCAGTTTTGTTAGCTCTCCTAACAACACACGGGGGGCAGCCATCAGGATAATATTTCCAATTAACTGTCTCCTTTGAGTACGTAACTGCATAACCCTGACAGAGGTCACGGACAAAATGAGAAGAGGTTGAAGAAGCGTAGGAACAAGAAGAAAAGCTTCCAAGTGTGATAAGTACCATTCATCATGTTATTGCAGATAGAGACATAACAGTACTTTCAATTTATTCAACTTAACATAAATGCAAGGTTATAAGCATTCAGACAGCTGGTCTGAAACTTCAGCAAGATGGATTTGATTTCTTTTTGGTAGATATTTCCTTTTGTGTCCTTGAGCAAGTAATTTTAGCATAGACTCACAATGGAACGACACCTGAAATGAGGTGTTTTATATTTTGTATCTGCATCTACTCGTTTCTGTCGGGACTCAATCTTTATGAACTTATATTTTCACTTCAGCATATTTATATGACTTCAAGAAAAAAAAGTCTAGAGTATATTTGCTTATCCCTAAATGTCATCTTGATTGTTAGTAAGGTTTGCCTGCATCCAATGTACATTTAAGTATTTTATCTGTTTAGAGTTTTCTTGGGGAGTGGGGTTGAGAAGGATGCTGGGAGTTAGCCCTTTACTCTGAAGATGCCCCTAACCACTTCACTGCTATCTGTTATATAAGACTTCGCCTTATTAGAGCTTGTCTGCTTTCAAAATGATTCTTTAAAATAGAGAGTTGACCCTCATTCTCCCATGTATAAGCCCAGAATTATTCCCTAGGTACTGTCGTCTGCAAAAAGTCAGATTCATTATCCAGTATGCAACAAGCCAATAATTACACACTCAAAAGAAACATTGATTATTTATTTCACTGACCTTGTGTGCTTGGTGGTATTCCAAAAATCAAGCACACCAACTATCAAATCTTTTTAGTATTTGTAAATTTTAGCAAAAAAGGAATGTCCTCGGTTACAATGTGAGGTGTAAACAAACAATGTATTCTACACCCATCTACATTACTCCTGATGAACTGTTAATGCTGAGTTGTCTGCAGCAGCTGTCCA